>JAHZND010003779.1:0-11431 GCA_027744115.1 Acrocyrtus sp. NNG-2020 | reverse complement strand
GTATGGGAGTATGGTTGGGTGGAGTATAATAGTATATTATTTTATTAAATAAGATTGTGGTTGTTTGTATATATGTACTAAATGTACTTGATATATGCTTTTTGTATTGAAAGAGTGAATGAAGTAGTGTGTAAATTTTAAGTAATATGCATAATGTAACATAAATAGTAAATACTTAAAACTGTCGTTCCTTCCTTTCTAGTAAAAATGAAGAATCGCGAAAAAGTTTATTTTTATTTGTCATTTGTTAACTTTGACATACTTGTAAATACTTTGTACACCGGGGACTGGGTGGGCTAAAATTATGTACATACCTACTTAGGTAATTACCATTCATTACTAGTACATATACCTAGTACACCTGCAAACTTCTGAAAAGCATTAATTTTTAACGGCAGTATTATTTCGTCGTTTTTCTGTTTTTCTCCTTTATATTCATTCTATTCTTCCGAAAAGCCTTCTGAAATTGCTCAATTCTGCGTTAACCTCTCTGGAAAGTATAGCATTATCAGTAGTTTTAACACTATCCGATACTCAAGCAAAGCATAAATAAATTGGCATCTAAAACCGGAAATGAAACATCACTGGTACGGATGATATGTACTTGCTGTTATTGTGAGCTTATACAGACAGGCCAGGTTAGCCATACCATACTATACAATAAACAGAATCAAAGCCTTGGAGAAAGTGATGCGTTGGAATCTTCAATCTCAATCTTGGAATGGAAGAAGGAATACCATAATTCGATTATGTCTGTTCTGTCTCTGTGGTCACTTTGGTGTGGATTTGTACTTTACAGTCAGCTGCACTGCATCACGCATAGCACACTGCATGGAACATGGAACTTCAGTCTTCAATACTGTGCATGGCTAATTAATGGTGAATGGTAAGCTAAAACGAGCCATCATCCCGTCTGTGTTATACGAAGTACGAGGAGGAGACGAAAAAGGTGCATTTTGGTTTTGCGTAAACAAACAGAAAAGCGATACGTGCATTCGCATTCCTCATTCGTGTTCTTTGCTTTCTTCCAGCATTATGCCTGGTATTATGCGCTTTGATTGAGCCTTGAGATTGAGCTCTTTGGAAATTCGTAGTGCAAACTAACTAACTATAAATATTCGTAGTTAAAAATTAGCCTGGTGTGTGGTCACTTGTGCTTGATCTTTACTGGTTACACGTTAGAGTTAACTTACAATTAGTGAATTGGAACTGAAGAGGAGTTTGGATTATTAAAGCTAGTCACCTGATTTTGATTCAGTGTTCAGGACAACTCGAACTCGGAGCTGATAAGATGGTTTTAAAACTTTCCGAAGACTGATCACATGAGAGTCGACAGTGGATTTCATTGTTCATTCATGACTCATATATTCGTGGTAGTGCCTTGATTTGGTTTTTATACAATGTAATATGTAATTACCGGTTTCTTTGCTGTATGAAAGGTAAGACAGTTTTGTCTACATTTTATAATTATACCTATATTATAAATTATAAGTAAACAAAAAATAAAAACTAAAAACTATATATTTATCTAGTTCCCTATGCTTTTGATTACTTTGCAATTTGCAATATATATCTTAAAGATCTTGATCTTTAAACACAAGTATCTTAAAACTTTGTCCAGGTAAATTACATACAGATTGATTAATCAAACATGAAAGAATCTCAACAAGCAGTCCCTGAAGTTCTTCGTACGTTTTGCGACTGTTTGTCGTGCACACGACCACAACGACAGTCTACCCCAGCAGAGGAGCCTGAGGTAGTGAGAGTTCCAGCTTTAGTTCCAGCTCAAGCACCTGTTCCATTGCCTATACAAACTCAAATGTCTGCTCCCATACAGCCCGGGAATAGTTCTAATGACAGTGACGGTCATGCTAGTCCTATTATTTTTGATGTGGCGAAATTGCCGAATGAAGTAAGTTGATATTTTAACTTACTAATATATCACTTTATGACGTATTGAAAAAGAATATTTTTAGTTCTGACATCGGCTTTATTAACAACTTTATAGCTTTGGGTTCGCATCTTATCAAAACTGAGCCAAAAGGAATTGGTGCAGGCCCGTTTGGTGTCCAAGCAGTGGCAAGAAATAGTGGATAATCATTTCGAATTTTCTGTTATTGTACACGAAGGAAAGACAGATTTAGACAGAGTCTATGATCTCCGCATTCGTGAATGTCTTATCACAAGACTTCTTTCAGACCAAATTATTATCCAATATCCAAGCTTACTTCGACGGGCCAGATTCTGGGGTCCCATCAACAAAGCCTGTTTCCAGCGTATTATGAACAATGCTCTTAGCCTAGAAGAACTTTCTCTCACGGCATTTACGCTGATGACGAATGATCTCGTTGGACCAACTAGACTGAATGGATTTCAGAAAGTAAAGAAGCTAGAGCTATTGGGATACATGTGCAAAGGCGCTAGTGAAATTGTGGCAGAAAACTGCTCAAAACTGCTAACATACCGTATGCCAACTTTGGAAAAACTGACAATGAACATTCACTGTAATATCTTCACAATCACTTCAGTAACTGCCGATGTAATCGAATTCATCTCTCGAAGCAGCTTACTGCGTAACGTACAAGTTACATTGGTGTGTTCATCAGAGTCATCAAATTTCCTTTCGTCTCCAGAGAGAAGTGAATATGTAGTTTCCAGTAATCCCATATCAGATTCTATGATGGATTCGCTACGAAAAGTAAAATTGGCCATGCTACGGGTATCAACTTCCCTCAAGGATTTGGCTGTTTGGATAGCCGTACTAAAAACGCAGAACTGCCTTGAAGATTTTCGGTTACAAGCAAAACATGGATATCCGGATGCGGTGCCCTGGGACATTGTTACTCCTCTAGAGTTCGAAATGGTTCGGGAAACGTTACTGCGCAATGCTACGTCGCTAGTTTCTGTCGAGTTGAAGGAATTTTGTCTCTCTGTATCAAGGCCTGTGTCCCATTTTCATTTTCCATTGGATGTCGGGGTATTTCGGTACGCAGCAAATCTGAAGCGTTTAGTCCTTCATAGGCATATAATGGACTGTCGACGCTGCCCAGAGAATCCAATGTATCCCAACATCATTAATTTGAGGATGCTTCCAACGACTATTGAAGTCTTAGATATTCGTCGATTGTCATGTTTATCGGAAGAAATTCAGTTTGTATGCGATGTTTTGGAGAACTTGAAAAAGGTTGAGTTAATCCACACTGGTTCGCTCACTGACCGTGGTGTTCATGGAGGGATTGTCGAAAGCATTTCATCTAAGACAGAAATTCAGCTCATGAACCTGCTTCCGTTAAATTTTCATTCCAACGAGAATGAGAAGTACCAGGCAGTAAGAGCAAAGTTCCACATGGATGATTTAGGAGATCATGTGTACTTTGATTTCGAACTGTTCAGAAAGGGTCTGCCGCAAAGCCCCCGCCCTCGAGTAGATCCTATGGCTCATCCAGAACCAGTGTACATGCCTCCACTGAGAAGATCTCCTCCGCCAGAAGTATTTGGTGGAAATCGCCGGGCCAGAGTTGATTCCTCTGATGACGATGTAGAAGAGTGGGAAATTAATCAATTGCAGTTCTATCACTTCCATAATTGCAGGAGACGAAGGCTAATTGATAGACGGCCATGTAGCCATCGAATCAGAAAGAAATCTAAAACAATATCACTATGTAAATGTCGCAGCAGTAATATTATCGACAGAATGAAAGCGAGCATTCTTCGAAGGGACTGTCCACGCTCAAACAGCGAGCCAGTAGCAGGGCCGTCGTCAGCAGCCTCAGCAGTAGTGGAAAATGAACATCCCGTAGCGGGACCATATATACGACAGCCATTAGGATTTGGAGGTAAACAAAATTTACTACAACAGACATTAGCGGATAGCACCCACCAGTCTAGTCTGTATCATACACTAGCTATTTTACCTGTTTTTGTGGATCCTTCCTTAATAGTTAATGCTAAAATCGATTAACCTGCTTACTGCTTTATTTACTATTTACCTATAACTACCTAAGCATAATATAGTTCAATAATATTGTAGATTGTGTGTAGGTTTATAAATTCATTTTCATTAAGTACCTTTCATTTTATAGAAATTCTCCTTTTTCCTCATTTAGTGAATATGAATGCCGAAATACTATGGACCGACCCAACCAGGATGGGGTGCACTGGTTCTAGACGTATGACAAAGTCAATTTCAGATCTGTCAAATCTCAAAGGATGGGTTGGTGGTTGCAATGAACGCCAACGTCGACACAGCTTGTAGTAATGGGAGTGGGAGGCACACTTTTGTGGTAGTCCGGCTCATCAGCAAACCAATTTGGAATTAAATGTTTAATAGCTTAATACTTGAATTGTTTTTGCTAAGGAATAAGCAAGTCACTGTTCCCGTTCTTCAGTTCTACTTCTAATCAAAATATCATTTATTTAGACGGTTAAGCGGTTTAGAAGGTTAACCTATGCCACATGGAAACCTCGCGTTATAGGTCGGTTGGGTTACGTTTACGAAATTACAATAAGTTGTTTTACCCTTAGGTTTCGTCCTAACAAAGTTTCAGAAGGAATTATTCATTATTATGATTGTGAACACTCTCGATTGTGCACGCAAAGTTCTTACAAGTTAGTAAAACAGAATGCTTAGGTAGTTTATATTGTGATTGCTGTATTATCATCACATATATCGATTGACCATCAGTTTTTACCTTTACAAATAAAGCAGATGTTCACATACAATGTTGCTGTAAATGCATAAAGAGTAGGTAATCCATATAAATCTAGCTATTTGAAAAAAGTTTGATGAAATATGTAAAGAATTTTTGCCTGCACTTTGCAGAAACGCTATATGGGTATTTTGCAAACTGATTATGTATTTTTGGTGTTAAGATAAGACTGATTATCAAATGATTAAATAATCGTACTTTACAATTTATGATTTTCATACTTTATATCTTACGAATGAAATCCTATCACAGATACACAAGGATTGTTTATTTTATACTCCACCATCTTTGCCTTCTTCTAAAACTATGAAATAAAAATATAAAATACATATACGATAGATAAGTAAGTTTACAGGTTCGGCCGGCCAGTATCCCTGAACATGTAGTTCTTCCCTAAATGTTGCAAAAATTTTGCATTATCTAGATTACCTATATTATTACCGCAACTTTATAAATGCTGTAAAGGTAATTGTGCGTACGTTGAAATTACAAATTATCAAAATATAATATGTACTCAACTTATAATAATTAGAACTTGTATTATATAAAATTAATATTTTGGTAGAAGAGTGGAGGTGTTGGAAGTCAATTAATAATGCAAGTAAATCTAGTAAGTTTATAATACGGAGTCAAGCTTATAGCTGCTCTTGTTAACAATAAAATCTCTGTATTTGTAGTATTTACACACATTTATTGTGTTTTGAGAGAGGCAAGCTTCCTCGAACGTGTTCTTGTCTCTTGTCTTGCGTTGGTGTACTCAAACCACATTATGTTAGGGATTAACGTGGTGTCTCGGATAAGCAGAAACTCACATATAGGCCTAAGAGAAGTTTTGTTTATATAAAAATTATGTTTATATGTATACGGAAATACATACATAATTCATTTCAAATCTGAATGTAAGATTAAACTTACCATGATGCAATATCTTGGAATCTCGGAGTAAAAACAAATTGCGTAAGAACAAACCAAAATGTAGCAAACAAAGCTCCGACCACAGCTCCCCACGATATTTGGGCCCATGTATGATACATTAAATAAATTCTGTAATTTAATTGAGAATACAGTTACACGCTACAGTAACGATTAGTAAATCGTTGTCTATATCCTTCTTTAATTTAATGATATATCATTCTAAAGAAATCATTAACATACCGGCTGTATGCCACACAAGCAGCAACTGTGACCACTGTCAGAATGATCCCCACCTTGTGAAGTTGATAATACAAACCCTTTCCCGGGTACTTGTGAAGTCTAATAATAAGTATATACATATTTCAATTTTTAGAATCACAGTGGCAGTTCTTCTATTGTAAAAAATTGTAATATTATTTGTCACTATTGTCATTACCTGAATAAAGTAAAATATGCTGAATATACTGCAAAAAACCACATCAGTTGCGAATGCGATGATGGCATTCCATACTCTGTGTATTGAGTTTTTCTGTGCATTGGGCGAGACTCCCGAATAGTGTACTTTAGAACCATATTTAATCCTTCATTAAGTAATAATCCAGCAAAGAATGTTATCTGTAGGGTAAACAAAATTCAAAATCATTATCGTTCATAGCAAAAACAAATGCTTGCAATTTAATTTCCGGCATTCTGAGTTTTCCAGTATTCGGGTAATTATTTTTTTATACTGTATTGCACTAACGGTGTGGAGATCCCGACGAAACAGGATGAGGGTAATAAACCCAGCAATGATTGCCATTGGCATGAGACTGAAGATGGCGAGTATCTTTCCGATGAGGTCACCTATAAAAATGAAAATACATACGCATGTGAAGTGAAATCTTTGTTGGACCTGGCACAAACAGTGAATGTGAATATTACCTCTTGGGTACTCCACATGAGTTAAAGCAAATGGAGTCCAGTCGATCTCCGTGGGGTCTATCACTCCAGGATCCATGACTATAGCTGTTCTCTTAAATCTTCTTGAAACTTCAACTTTGTATTGCACGTTGTCGTGAAGGGTCTGTTTATCGAAATCTATCAAGTAGTTAAAAAACGGATTCTTTAAAATACTAATAATATCACTTCACTTTTTGTAACTTAGTTTTTTAAACTTAATTAAAACTAGTTGAGCCTAATCAATGAATAGGACAAATACGATAACTCCATGAAATAAAATCGGTGGACTGATTGAATTTTGTACCTGATTACAGCACACAAAGCACGCACGCTCAAATGTGGAGTGCCATCAACAATCAAGGTACATGCCAAAAGGATATTGAGCAAGAATGAGAAATGATGAGAATGCTTTTGAAAAAGATTGTGCAACAGATATTTCAACAGGTAACTTTGGTTCATTGGTTGACGATAATGAGAATAATTTTTGGGATGTATAACGCTGCACGAATGAGAATGGGCTTTATTTTGTGCTCGTGCTCACACACTCCTATTGTAAAATCAAACTATTTTCGCCTTTTTTTTGTACAACTACGCCAAATGTCACTCCTATCTATTAGTCATATAGCTTCAAGGAGTAAAAGATGTCTAATAAGAAGTTTGTAGGCACAGAAACGATTATCTTTACAAGTTCTAATGTAACGTGCGCAATACACCTTTAACGGCAGCCAATAGGATTGTAGTGTCGTTATGCAATGATTCCCCTTAATTCGATGTGTGCAGCGTCAGCTAAAAAAATTTGATTTTGTAAATTACCATAATAATGAAAAAATCAGACAGTTTTTGCCCTACACTGCGCTATCTCCATTTTAACTCATTATAGTAGTGGTAAAAAGCATGCAATGCAGGTATGTCGCACAAGAGCTTTCTATTATTCACCTGAAACGTGATATGATGAGGGTATGCGACATGATAACTGGTTACTGCCTACCAAATTGCATGACATGCAGACAGTTGGTTTTTTGGCTTCACTCTCGGACAACGCAAAGAACGCGCAGAAAAGTAGCAGTTGATGCTGATAATGTCACTCGAGTTTCGTCACACTCAAAACTTAAAACGAGCAGATAAGCGCATCACTCATTAACAATTTCTGTGAGTTATCTGCGTGTCTGCGTGTCATATTTAGAAATTTACGGATTATGCCATAATCTTTGTGGTGGACTCTATTAACGTGGTGTAAAAGTCAGACCACAGTTCTTAAAGATTTTGTTTACCTTTAGATGTGTGGTAGACCTGAAATTAACTGGTTAAAATCGTACGAAATGCTAAAACAAAAAGTGCTTTTAAATCTCAACAAGTGACAGACCTCAGCTGAATGAGCTTCTGTTTGTTTGCCACCTCGTAACTCTTTTTTATAATTGAAATTGCTGAATTGATTTGTACTAATGTAATGTAGTTAATTAGTAAATAAATATCGAGAGCGCACTTTTCCATACCGTCTTTAGTGTAGCTTCCTCAATCCGACATTTTTCCATACAATAATGTCCAAGTCAAGAAATGTCGTAAAATTCACTTGCTAGCTAAAACAGGGCTAATAAGCACTTCTGTTCACTCCAGCTTACTAATAGCTGCACTAAAATGAACGAATAATTATAGAAATGCACATTTAAATTAGAATTTGAGTGACTTTTACTAGCTGGATTACAGCTCGAATTGAAGACTTGTCAGCTCTTCTCAGCTGCTCACACTCTTCTCTCTTCACAACAAACCCTTTACCCGTCACATGCATGCATTATTATGCATGCGCATGTAATAATAGCTTTCAGCAGCGAACTCGAATAAGCATGTAAAAGAGCTGACGATGACGATTCACTGGATTCACCCAACTTTGTTGGGTTTTTTTGCTTGAGTAAACATGCAAAAGTATGAAATAAACAATGAACATTCGATGCGATGAGCCGACGAGGACCGTGAAACCAACGTCTCGGCATAGTTTACAGCACTAATTATAATGGACAATGGTAAACCCACAGTCCAACCCCTGTTTTGTTTTTGCCAAGTGAAATCATTGAGATTTAGTCAGGGTTAATTAACTGCGGCCCTTGACACATTCAAACAAGCCACAAGTATTTATTTAGTGTTATATGGACAGCTAAGCAAAGACAATGAAAGATTTGATCTCGTAGTCCACGGTGAGTTGGTGTGTGCATATGAAGTAAAGCAGCTAGCTGGATTGATGAAATCACGTTAATTAATCGATGTGATTAATATCTCAACTGTAGGTCCATGAAATTGTGACCATTTTGTTTGTAACACATACCGAAAAACTATCCGCATTCAGGAGGCTGCAGCTTTGCTATATTATGCACCGTTGTCTTATTTCTGGGGCAGCATGAGAATTCAACATATTTTATTGGGCTGGTTTTTACCTATCTCATTATATTTTACATGCAGTTTGAAAATAGACAACTACTACAAGGAGCACAATTAAGTGATAAGCTTTTTACTCCACAATTCGTGTAAAGTTCCGTGAAGCCCTTTCAAAGAATTCTCTGTTAAGCCTGTAGTAAGATTTAAGGAACAGCTCCTCCTGCTGGTCCACATTCAGTTTCCTTACGTCTTCCGCCTTGATATTATTCGCTTCCAAGTCCGTCCTGATTCTCCTCACGTCATAGTCCTCCGGATAATCTTCGTCATCGGGTCTTGATGGTGAATTGGTCGTTGTTGAGCTGGCAGCAGCCGCTGCTGCTTGAGCCGCGGCAATTGCAGCTAATGCAGCTTCCTTCTTTTTCTGCTCCTCCGCTAATCTGATTGCTTCGTGTCGCTCGTCTTCATAGTCATCAAGAATCATATCGGCCCCCTTCTCCCCTATCATGATTGTTGGGGCATTTGTATTCCTAAGGTCAGTACAATATCAAGTTGAATCAATAAGTCAATCAATTAATTTCAGTACAAACAGCGGAACTTCTTACCCAACAACCACCACGGGCATTACAGATGCATCGATTACTCGTAAGGCCTCTACTCCTATTACTTTCAGCTGGGGGTCCACCACTGCTTCCTTGGAGCCATTTTTACCCATCGAACAGCTCCCAACAATATGATGGAGCGTCACCGAAAGATGCGTTGCATAACACTCCCAATAAGCATCTAAATTTAGTCCATTTTAAACTTTAAAAACATGCATATGTAGGTATTTAAAATTATGCTTAATTAAAATTTGAGATCACCTGTCCTAAATGGGATGTTTTCACAGCCTGGCAATGGGATCTCAGTAAAGTGTCCCTGGTACTTGGCGAATGCTCTTGTTTTCTCAACAATTTCCACAGCTTTTTTCATTGCCTCAACTAGAATGTCCAAGTCCTCCTGATTGTCCAAGTAGTTAGGGTCAATTAACGAAGGGGTGTAAGGATCCGTATTTTGCAACTTGATATCTCCCTTAGCATTCGGTCTTCCAAGAGATACAATTTGGAGGAACGAGTCTTTCCCCACAGCGTGCGCCCAGTATTTCTCGAGAACTCGCCTTTTTACTCCAAATCCTCTGGCAAAGTCTCTCGCGAAATTTTCTCCCACAGAGACTCCTGCCAATATAAGCTGAATGTCGGGCCAATCCGCTTGTCCTCTTGCTTTTGCGGGTTCGGATGCAAAGAAGCCCATGGCTTGAGTGCCAGTTGTGGTCAGAATTCCTCTACCTTGCACAAAAAAGTTTGCTATGTTGATGGAAGTGACGTCCCGCTCAATACTGAAGGTAATGGGCTGATTAACGAAGAATGGTCCTGAAAGTTTAAATGAACCATGGACAAAAATTGTCGCCAAATGTCATTCAGCGCTTCAACATTGCTCCGTTTACCATTACCTAAATAAGCAGATATGTGATCCTGCAGATTCTTTCCAACTGGAAGGTCAGATCGGACTTCGATCTAAAAAATGGAATCATCCTCATTTTAATAATGCACCCAGCATTAGCAAGCATGTGGCCAAATTTAGGTAATTAGCTCAGGTCACTAACCCCAAGTTCTTTCAGTGCGTAAGCGTATTCTGTTTTCCCGTGCCAGTCATACTCCACCCCGTATGCTCTGTTGGCACCGTCGATTAAAATCTTTTTGACAAACGCAAACTGCCGAATCGTTATCGTCTTTTTCCAAATTTAGCATTGCCTCCTCGATGAATGCTGAGAATATCCCATTTCTTCTCCCGTTCTTTATAGGGTAATAAATTGTGTCAAAGCCTACAAAATTTGCAAAATTTAGATTCGAATTGACACATTTCGCTTTGCAAATTACATACGTACTTTTTGGGCTAACTTTTACCTTCTGTGAAATAACCGTTCAAATCTTGCCGAGGATAGCCCAACTCATTTCCTGCATGCACAAAGACATCACCCATTCCCGTGTACTCTGGTAATGCCACTCGTACAGGGCCACCTTTCCCGTGCGTCCGTGCTATCCAATTAATTTGATTTTAAGATAAAGTTCATAACCGCGTAATCAATCAGGGTTTACTAATGCTCTACTCCTAAATATAAATTGTACCATTTTCCCATCTTCCATGAAAATCTTCCGTTTTTCTAAAATATGGGAGTAGATTTGCATAGTTCCACCCTGGGTCACCGGTAATATTCGCCCAATTGTCAAAATCCTTAGGGTTTCCCCGAGACTGGATTAAAAAGTTAATGTTGCTCGTGCCTAGGATAAATCAAGTCAAGCATATGTTTGGTTGCTGGTTAGTTGGATAACCATGTTTGATTACAAAATTTCAGTTTAGCCGCAATAATGAGTCATACCTCCTAGTCCTTTTCCTTGAGACCAATGAGATTTCTGTGTTAAAAGTAATGATCATTTAGCAGGACCAATTTTTAAGATAACTCTTTG
>JAHZND010003778.1:0-21289 GCA_027744115.1 Acrocyrtus sp. NNG-2020 | reverse complement strand
TAATAGACACTAAACAGTCCGTTTTTAAAAAATCTGGAAGCTGATGATACAAAGAAACACTATTATACCTAAAACTTCTCTTTCCCCACTTGCCAGAAACCTCAATTACAGGCCTTTTATATTGACTATTACGGGTTTGTTGAGTTACAACATAAGAAAAATCAACATAATTTTTAAAATAGGAGTTTGGAAGAAGAAAAGACGTGACATATAGGTCGACAAGGACTTCATACACATGCTTATATTTACAGTACAACCAACCCAAATCATTACATATCTCATAACTAATATTGTCGTACTTACGTTTATTAAATATATACTTAGCAGCAGATTTAACAACACCATCAACGGCCTTGGCACTTTCATAGCTAATACAATTTGACCAGATACTAAATGCATAGTTAAGCACTGACATCACATAGGCATTTACAAGTGTACATTTTTGTTCAGGTGACAATACACCTTTAAGTGGGTAAATTAATGAAAGACCGCCATAGCATTTCCTAACAGTGTACTTACAATGATCATTAAAGGAGAGCTCACCATCAAGAAGCACACCAAGCAATTTCAATGAGTTCGTGCGCGTAATAGGAGAACCGTTTATATTAATACAAAAAGAATCATAATTAGTCCTATCAAGTATACCTTTCTTACTAGCCACCATGAATTGTGTTTTATTCACATTAAGTTGTACTTTATTCAAATTAAGCCAGCACACCAGTGAGGCAATATCACTCTCTACATTAGCAACCATTTCATCTACATTATTAGTTTCGCAGCTAGTTACAAGACTTGTATCGTCTGCAAACATTACTACTTTACTATTACAAATTGACAAAGGCAAATCATTTACATAAATACAGAACAAAATTCCAGATAGACTCGTTCCCTGGCACACACCACGAGAAGTAAATTTTCTACTTGAGCTAATGCCATTAATTTCAACATATTGGGATCTTTCGTTCACTATAGAATTTATTATATCACAATCAACACCGTACCACTTGAGTTTCTCAACAAGAATATTCCTATCAACACTGTCAAATGCCTTAGCAAAATCGAGGGCAGTGACTATGCATATCTTATTTTTATCAATGTTTTCATAGAGATAGTCCGTGAGAGATATGAGTGCATGAGTTGTAGTAAGTTTTTTTCTAAAACCAAATTGATGTTCACTCAAAAGATTATTGCACTCAAAATAATTGTTAAGCTGTCTGTACAGGCATTTGTCAAAAATCTTAGTGAGAACAGGCTGAATGGAAATTGGTCTTGTGTCATTGGGAGATTTAGGATTTTTGCACTTCGGTACAGCAACAATTCTAGCCACTTTAAATTCAACAGGAAGAGTACCATTTTTTATAAAGTTATTAAACAAAGTACACAAGGACAAAAGAAAGCTTTGAGATAGCATTGCACACGAAACAATTCTATTACACAAAAGCATAGGATCCAGAGAGGTAGATTCATGGTTTTTAATACAATTCCAGGCAAAAACAACATCAGAAGTACTAAATTCAGCTACCTGAAATTTTACATTACGCGGATTAACTTGCTCTGGTTTGACTGGGAGTACACAAGCTGAATTACATGCTGTGGAAACATTAACAAAGTAATCATTAACAACCTCAGGATGCAAGTTTAGTACTTCATTATTTTTTCTTTTCAGAACAGGTCTCACTTTACCCCAAAAAATCGCACTACTTTTGGCAGATGCATACTCATTTCTAGTGTCATTTAAAATTGAATGCTTAACGATTTTATTTGATTTTCTAAGTTGCCTAAATGATGTCTTGCACGGATTCCTACAATGAGATTTGTACAATTTATTTCTTTCTTTCAACTTTCGTCTAGTGCTAGCAGTAGCAAACTTTTTTATCTTCTTGCACCTAAATGTTTTATACGAAACAGGAAAGCACACATCAACGATACGCAACAGCAAATCAAGAAAATCAGCACTACCACCATCAAAGCATCTAAATGATTCTTCAATTGCATCACTAAATTTTTTCTCATGACCCCCAGGAAACTTTCGAAATTTCTTTTTGACTGAAATGGGTTTAACTTTGTCGCAGTTATAAATGCACTCAACAACAGCATGATCAGCAATGCAACCATCATAGACTTTAACATTAGATGTTTTTTCTGGTTTATTAACAAAAATCAAATCAAGCATTTTGTTCACACGAGTCGGTTTACTAACAAGTTGCGCTATACCATGAGATTCGCAAAAGAAAATCAAATTATTAACATAATCATCTCTCATATTAAAATCACCCAGTACAATATACTCAGAACCAGTAGCACTCAATTCATTAAAAAGCAATTTAAAGAATTTTTCATCAGCTTTCAATGTCTTACTGTGGTAGTCAGGATGCCTATATACACAACAGACGATTATACTCTTATTAAACCCATTCTGTACTTTAACAGCGCAAATTTCAGTATTAGGTGTGTTTGGAACATCGACATTGTATGCACTCCATTTCACTTCATCATTAACAAATACAGCTACACCTCTTTGTTTTGAACTCAGAGCATCTTTTCTAACAACTGAATAATTATCAAAATTTATGAATTGTTGGTTATGTTTAATAAAAGTTTCAGATACACATAAAACATCATAATTGTGCTCACTCAATAAAAAATTAAATTGATGCATTTTGTTACGTATTGATTGCGCGTTGACATGAGCAACTTTTAGAGATGACCTGGAGTAGGAGCTCTTCGTTGATTTCATATGTTGGATGTGTTCTGCTGCTTGTCCGGGAAGTTTTTTGGATTACTCCTGGTATTTCGGGTTGAGATGGCTCCCCTGGCGGAGTTGCCCCCTCGCCCCTTACCACGTTTACTAGCACCAGAATTCCTCCACTGATAGTTAGGAAAATTACTTTCACTATGAACATCATCAGCAACACTTTCTTGTTCAGAGGTGGAGTCGAGGTCATCAAGTTTACGGCGAACAGAAAAACTACCATTTTTCAATCTAAATGTAGAACCATCATTGGTGGTAACAGTTTTAGCACTCCAGTCTATTTTACAGTCTTTCCCATCTTGAAGCAGCATTTTACGTTTTTGGCGTAATAAACGATTGTCTCGGCGCACAGAAAACGGAAGGTCTTCATTAAGCCACAAGCTTGTAGAACTCTTAGGCAACTTGGTTTTGTTATCAAAAGCATTGTTTCTGGCACTATGAGACAAGAAGCGGATTCGGATGGCTCTATTAGGAAGTGCACTATTAGAAGGTATACGGTACACAGTATCTACATTAGGATTCCCATTAACAATTTTGCCAATAATGTCATTAACAGTTTTTCGCAGTTGCTGAGGAGTTTCTGCTGTAGGCTCACTCACACCAGTTAAAACAAGATTCTGGAAATTAGTCATTATGTAATTTTTATTAACTTGGTTAGAGAGCAGTTCATTCTCTTTCTCGAGGCATTCAAGCTTTTTGCGGAGTTCACTGTTTTCAGCTTCAAGCGCAGAAAACCGTCTTTCGCTACTTTCAACTAGAGTATTTATTTTGCTGTCCAAGTTATTAATTTTGCTATCAATTTTTCGCACCGCTTCGCTAACATTACTTTTTTTAATTTCTGCCATCAACGATTGGAAACATGTTTTATCAATCACAACAGATTCTTCTTGCACACTGAGATTATCAGATGTTTCCATATTATCAGTATTATCACTGTGATAACAATGACGATTGGTTTCTTGGCGCTATCGCTGTGTTCCAAATTGCTGTGTAATTAGCGACGGCACGGGCTCGCTAAATGGTTAATAGTAGAGGGGGCTCAATGGGCAGTTGGGCTATTGGGGAGGTTTGCTGTAGTCACATTACTACCTTAATTAACTTATCACGCATGAAGCTCACGCTTTTGTAATATTTTCAAGTTTGTAACTTGAGTTTTCTAAATTGAGTTTACGTAGCACCATATCGAAGAACACAAATTTTACTGCTGTCGTCTCTCTTAAATGCATAATATGATGATGTAGCACTTAAAAGAATGTCATTTTTCCAAAAAGCAAGGTTCTCGCTTGTGTACTCACCATAAGCAATCTATCGCTACTGACTGCGAGATCGGAGCTAACCTAGTTATTCCACAGCTACAAAAAACCGCAGAATTTAACTAAAAAACTTTTATAAAAAAGACCACAATTCCATTCCAGGTTGGAGAAATGTCAAATGGAAAATTATGAACTTTTAATGGAAAACGTACGTGCTGTACCCCAGAAACCTATGGAAGCAGTCTCAGTCTCCTCCTCCTCCTCACTAATTTTAAGTGGAGGACCGTCGAGGAAAACGAAAACTTATGTAAGCTCAGCTACAAATTTTAATTAACTTTGCAGAGTAGTACAGTGCGATTTGTTCAACATTACAAACTACACTGGCGGTAATGTACATGTTTTTCCTTGTTAAAACAAAAATGAGAGTGTAGCAGAATAGAATTAACGTATTAATAGTATAATAATGTTGATTTTTTTCATAAATTTGACTTGCAATAAATTGTGGATTCCGTATGTGCTTTCAACTTTACTAATAATTTGTAGTTGTACCGTTTATGAAGCAATAAATCAGAGCAGAATCAATTTTCCACTATTAAAATTATTACAAATAAAATGTATTACAGGCATTACTTCAAGCTTCGTAACTATTTATGTGCTTATAGGTATTGACTTCTATGTGTATAATCATCTCAGCATAAATTTCTTACGAGCTTGTTGCAATTGCGGTAGGATTTCATGCCTGGATTAACCACATAATTGGAGTATAACTTTTAGCATTTACATCACGCAGTACCTACCCACATCTGCAGCAACGGCCTTGAAAACGCATCCTTATCGGACAATCGTGCAATAAATGGAAAGAAAGTGCCACTAAAAAGAGCGCATATTATGGGGCGATACGAACATTTCCTCTAGGAACTCAAAATTCGCAATTTTTCTTAAGTTTACCCTGGTTTCATAGACACTGATAAAATAGTTACGAAATAATTAAATTCGTAATTGCCACTCTTGTAGGCATTTTATGACAATAGCCAGTGCGCTTTCTACAGGAAGCTCGGATAACTATTATTTTTAGCAGTTTATGTACTCGCATAGTCGACTTGAAAAGTAGTACTTCCAACATTGTAATAATAATTATCGCAGACTCCTCCTAAAGCAAGGCAATATGCCACCAAAGAAAGGAGGAAAGAAGGGGAAGAAGGAAAAGAAAAAGGTCCGGAAGTTCGATTTGGATTTGTTGGGTACTACCATAGTACAAATTACAAGCTTTCGCTGCTGGCTAGGTGCAATCAAGTGATTTCATGAAATCAATAAAACTGCGACTATTTTTTAGGTATCCTCACGTTTACTCGTATATACGGACATGTCTTCGAGGATTTCATGTACAGCGATGATAAGGGGAAGGGGAAGGGAAAAGGAGGAAAGAAGCCTCCTGCTCCTGCAAAAGGTAAAGGTAAAGACAAGAAGGGCAAAAAGGGAAAGAAAGAAGTAGAAATCCCTTTTTTGATGAAGTTCCCCGTGATTCCTGAGGATCGTGTAAAGATAAGAAAGTTTAAGCTGAAAGCGATGAAGTCGAAAGAGGAGCCGGACGCAATCGTGACATCAATGAATGTTGGCTACGGGGAGAAAACAACCAGACCAGAACTGCCTCTCGTCGAAGGAGGTTCTATACGGGATGTTATATGCAAAAAGTATTTTCCACTAATTCCTCGTCCTCAGCCCCACGGAGGTGTTTTAGGAAACGTCAAGTGCGTACTTTGTGCAAGTAAAGGAGCACTTCTCAAGACTACCTTCGGGCTCCTCCACAAGAAGCTGAGAAAGCAAATGAACGTACAATTCGACAAAGCCAAAGCCCTCATAGAATGGGTTGGGGAGAAGTACAAGGAAATGATTTCGAACTATTTAATGCACATGCAAAATCTTTTTGCTGAAATGGGACCGACGTTGGATGCACTGGACGAGTCGGAGTTTGATGAGCACATGAAAGTTAGAAATTGGAAGGAAAAATGGCGTAATCTGCAAAGGGAAGCGAATGCCCTGAGAAAGGAGCTGAGGAGATTGAGGAAGAATCCAGAAGCAGAAATTGAATCTAGGCTGAGGGATAAAATAGCAGAGATGGAAGAAGTACATTTTTAAAAGTGTTAAAAATTGTTACATTTTCCTTTTCCCCAAAAAGTTTGAGTTTGTTTTGCAAAATATTCCTAAAACTGAATTATGCAGGCTCGCCGACAAATGGAGGCGTTGGAGAGTAAAGTAAGGGAAGCACAAGAAATGCTAAAGGACTGGCAGAAAAACAAAGACAACAAGCTTACTGGCCCTCGAGACGAAGTTCAAAAGTTGAAGGAACTACTTCAAAGAGTGAGAGCAGAAAAAAGTCGTGCTAAAAATCAGGAAAATGTGTTTATACAGCAAGTAGCTTTTCATGTACGACAAACTCTATTTCTCTTCTGTTTAGATTAGAGACTCGATCCTCATCGAGCGTGACACATTGCGAGCACTCCTAGCCTGGGAGATGAAAATGGCAACAGAAAACACGATTGCAAAAATGGAGGAAATTATCAACTCAGATTTGGATGAAGTCCAAGGTTGGATGCATACTGCATGGTTTCGATTATTTTTGGAAAATCGGCGAATGCAAGAGGTTGCAATGTTTACTCTTATGTTTATCCTATTTCAGTTTTTTTTATATAAAACGCTTTTTCAAATCAATTTTCCCCTGTCACTGGTTTTTTCCTGTTTTTAGGAGCGGTCTCGTCTTCAAGTAGAAAATCATCTTTTGGAGCTCGAGGTTGAGGCTCTTACTCGACAAGTGGGTCAGATGGAAGCCAACAAGAAGGAAATCGAAGGGACAAGGACGCATTTCATCACACCACCTTCTTTGCAAGCACAGGTGGATAAATTCACTAGGACTGGACAGTATCCGAAGAATTTGGAGCTGTGGGACTATCCACCCACCAGATTTATTCATGAGTAATCTTATCCTCTCCCAGAAAGCTCTTAATAATTCCCCATTTTAGCCAAATGCTGATCATCGTCAATCATCTTCATCCTAATTTTGCAGATAATAAAGTTCATTTTGTAATGCAAAAATATATTCTGCATTTTTTAATCAAAGCCGCACCACGTTTATTTCGGCATTCAATGTGATACATATGCTCAGCATTCCGTCTCCTCTCAATCGTGCATTGAGCCTCCCTCATTCTTTTTTCTGCTGAAGTATCAGGCGTAGAAGAGCAATCCCGTGCCATCCTATCCCAGTTCCCAACTTTTAGCTCTTCAATCGCAAAGCAGAATCTTATTCACGCCCAAGTGAGTTCATATCAGAACTTCAAAGTGCCAAAAAATTGTACCTATGAACTGCGTGTGTGTATATATGTGTATTGCTATTGCCTATTACTGCCTGGCCAAAATAGTTGGTCACGTCCGCATGCTTTTACTTTCTGTAATAGCCACTTATTAATCTATTTTAACATTACTACAATAATGAGTGGTGTGCATGAAGCCTTCATTAATAATGCAAGTGTTAATGACCCTATTCATTTGTCGTGGCTTTAAGCACTATACACTACCCACTTTAGGTGCAATTAGTGACAAAAATATGTCCCTTTCAGTTACTGATGGGTTAATTCCAACTTCACAGCTATCGATTTATACAGTCGAGACAGGATATATGCGTGCACATTTTTGATGTTGACACTTGAGTCCCGACTTGTTTTTCAGCTCAGCAAACAAATAAATCAGTAGCAGGCCATGTAACAATACTCCCAAAAGTGATTTGTGATTTTTTTATACGTAAGTAATTCGAGTGGAGCACTAATAATAAAATGCAGTGCATATGCCACTTACCCGAAAGACATCAGCTTTGCTGAGCCAGCACTCAGCTCGCTCTGTTTTTTCCCATACCTCACAACTCACAAACTCAAAAATCTTTGTTTTTGACTTTTATATCGGTACTCGGTACTCAAATAGAGCTGCATTAAAACTTTGTGTCACAGCAGCAGCCATTCCATTATCACTCTCCTTTCTCACAGTCATCAAATCAACATAATCGTCGTCATCATCATAATCCATTACGCTTAATATGTGTGTTTTCTCTCCAAAGCCTCAACATTTTCACACAAAAAAACTTGTATTCAAGCCGAATTGTTCATGCATGTGAGTGCGCGAGTGCTATTTCATACAAAAATTAAAATGCAGTTGCCTAACAGGAGGAGAGACGTACTGCAGCAGAAGGGAAAAAAGGCTTCATATAATCAGCAAGTTATTATTATGCCAGCTGCTGTTAGCTTATATATATTTTTTGCTCAACTGCAGATATATCCTGTGCATAGGCATTCTCACAGACATTTTCTGTTTTTTTTGCCAGTCAAAGTCACTCATTCAAGTCATTCAACGTGCAGCGAATGAAGCTAAATAAATTGAGGATTGAGTGACCACTACCATTTCAGTTTTGAACTTATTTTTTTTGCATACACCGGCAGCCCACGTTCACCTCTCTTCAGCCAACATTTTGTATCGTCATCATCATCGCCACCACCACTATACTACTATCACCATTCAAAGTTATTTGACTGCAAATACCTACAGCTATCTTCAATACTCAATTCTTTCTCTTGTTTTTCTGATACAAATGCTGAGTTAGATATTTTCGTGAACTTAAACAAAGGAAATCAGCTTAAGTTCAAGATTTTCTGTTGTCATCTCCATCGCATATTTATCTGCATCATACAGCAAAAACACGGCATAGTCTCCCTTTTTTTCCGAGCACCCTTCTCGGACAACTTTGGTAAAGTCACTTTTACAAAATGTGCAATATGCTCGCAGTTACACCATTTTCGATTTCTGTCTGCATTGCATTCTCTCCTCCAACTACGTCTTCCTTCCATTTCCCTCTGAGCGTCAGTTCCTTCATTACGCGGATCGGTTTCGGTCATGCCATACATGGCACTCTCTCCATTTTTCCCCATTCTTCTTCAGCTCTTCTCGCAACATCTTTTTCTGACGCTCTTCTTTCCTATTTAGCTTCCTTCTCTCGCTCTAACTCTAACTTACTAAAACTTCAACTTCAAAGTTCCTCCTCATTCTGTAGCTTTTAGCTTGCTGCGACTCCAAAAACATTTCATAATCGAGGTAGAAGCCTCAGACATTTGTATTGCGCTGGCATACTCACATCATATATAGCGTTTGCGTTTTTTCCTTCTCTTTTCCCATCCCAAAACTCAACGAGATCAAAAACTTATATATGAAGAGTGAGAGAGAGTGAACAGAAAGGAAGAATAAAAAAACGTGAGACGAGACGTGTGTACTGAAATATATATGCTGTTTCAGCAGAATGTGTTATTCGTGTGCTCTGGCTCTGCTGTAGACATATTTAGTTAGCATTCGCATTCGGTATATAGTTTAGTACAAGCTTTTTTTTATGTGTGCGTTAGTACCATAACAGATATTTTAGAAGAATTTTCAATTCACTTTCCTTCCTACACAGTCATAGTCAGTGCAGAAAGAGCGGAGGTATATATATACGTGTAGATTATGCGGTTTGCAGTCACATTCCCATCCCAGAAAATCCTCAGCTCGTACACATTCTTTCTTCTCCTATCCTTATGTATTTTATGCGTTATCCTCATCATTACCTACGTTTATTATGAACAAGAGTAATACTTAGTTTTAGCCCCACAGTCCACCATCCATAGTCTGGCTGAAAGGAAAGTTCTCTGTGTGTGAGAGAATGATAAGGGGTACATGGATGTGTTTGTTATACAAAGTTAGCGATGTTATTTTATGCTTCTATTCTCTCTGTTGAGAATGTATGTGAAGGAGAACAGAGATCCTCTAAAAAAACTCTTTTTTTCTGAAGCATTTTTTTTGTTACAGTAGGTATAGGAGTGAGTAAAGAGTAAGTTTGTTTCATCGGCCCTTTTTCTGCCTTTCTTTGTATAAAATATATTTTCTTGCTGTGCTAGTCACCAGTGCTAAGGCTGTGTGATTTTTGCCTGGTTTTCTCTTGGCTGGATAGAGAGAGAGAATAAATATTTGTGTCAGCTTTTTTTTCTGCTTGAGTTTTTTAAGAGTGAGTCCTCTTATATACAGAAGGATAGTTGAAGCTCTCCTTTCTCGCTGGACAGACATAGTTGATGCAGTCGGTCTCGCCAGAGCTCCATTCACTGTTCACCGTAGAGAAAAAAAAGCATCTAATGTTGTGAATTGTAATAAAAATAAGATAATCCTCTATAAAAATATTTTTGGGGATTAGCTAATATAAAATAATTCTTATTCAGTACTTTACTGCATATATTTCACGGATAATTTGCAAATCGGTTGTGGCATATGACGGTGAAGAAGTGAGGTTAAGTCTTGTGAGAGTAATATTGTAGAATTTTTTTTAGTAAGGTGAATTTTTGGTGGTTCGTGAAACTGTTTTGAAAAAAAGGAAGTTGGGTAATAGACAGTAATAAAAGTAAATTACGCGTTGCTCGTTTTTTTCGAGAAAATATTTGGAACAGGACAAAGAATTTAAAGAAGGGACAGGTAAGAGAGCACATTACTAACTCGCGAAAAAATTTAATAGGGCTGAGACTCATATTGCTAGCGTATGGATGATATCCGTTGGATATTCAATTATAATAAAAAAAATATTGATGGACCTCAGTAAATGACTGTGGAGAATTATGAATAATCTTTACATTTTTTGTAATTTTACATGGCGTGGTGTGGCCTATAGGTTACTGTCTGAGTCATCAAAATCGGAGGAAGACCACTAAGCGGATGAGATTATCCTCACCACTTATAAACTTTGAAGCCTGAAATTTATCGACAGTTGAAGATCTAAGCCTTTTCAAAGAAACGGAGGAGAAGGTCAGTAATTTTTGTAAATTTAAAGGGTGTAGCTTGCATTGCTCCTTAGTGGATGAATAACATGATACCAAATCATCATACTAAATTAATGGCACTGGCAGTATTTAAAGAGCATAAATTGTTTGTCCAAACGAAGGTGTAGTAGCGAAATTCAAAATTCGCATTTGAACTTTAAATATTTTCGCAATCTGCGTTGGAATTTGAAGTGAGGGAAAACATAGGATTAAAGTGGTTACCCAATTTGATGCTACAATGTTTAGCAATGCGTCATTAATCAGCAACAATAGTAAATAGAATTTAGGTAAGCTATGAACAAACTGCTTAATAGCCTATTATGACTTAACTTCTTGCATAACAGTTCTTCCAAAGGCTCACAAAACTGCTCGCGTTCGGTGGCCGAGTACAGAAGACATGACCTTGAAAGTTCATTTCTCTGTTCTGTGCATGCACAGACTTCCATATTCTTACATAAGAGAACTGGTACATTTCTTTCTTCGAAGAAGCACCAAAATAACTGTATGCCATTTGCCATTCCCACCTAAAAGACCACTTTTTTGTTGAGTGGGGTCTCGACTATAATTTTCGCGTTTCACTTTCTGTTCATGCATGCCAGGAATAATTAAATACGGATTATTTATTCACTACATTCATGTAGATAGGAAACATGCTGAAAAATTATTCCGAAAATATATAGCAGACAATTAGGTAATTTAATTAAAATGTTGATCCCAAGAGGTAACTTAATCTTGATTGATTCTTAATCTTTTATGGCAAAAAAAGACCATTACAATTTTTAGTAGCATCCTTCTGACGAAATGTCACACTCATTCAAAACGTGCAACCTGTAACCACCATTAGAAGATATATCTTTGCCCATTAACGACTAATAATGATTTATCATTTTCAAAATCAAAAGTGAAAAACCTCTTCACCAGCATATTCCCGTAATCTGTCCCATAAAAGCTGTGGTAAAAGTTTTATGGTTTCGCATAAAAGAAAAGTTATTTAGGCTTGAGAAGAAGCTAATCCAATATGCCAAGTCCGCTATGTACATAGGTACAAACTACATACTGGTTAGTTTTCATATTTCATATTCTAATGGATAAAACTGACGTTTGCAGATTTTAATGCGGAATATTCAAACTTCTCCAATCGATAAGCAATGATCAATAGTGCTGACTAAAAGTTAAAATTCTATTGGCGCAATATATTACAGCGCCCATTTGACATTTTAAAGTTACACATAATACGAGGTCATTTTGACCTTATTTTTATGAAAGCATGCTATAAATGCATAATGACAGTATTACTTATGCAGTAAGTGCATTGTCCCTGCCAAAAGTAATTTGTTTATTTGCTGGTCTCTGGAGTGTATGTTTGGTAGGAGTCTTTCAAAAGCATTAGAGAAAACTTTTCGTCTATACTGAATGAATGTGCTGGTGAGATTGAATAATTGCCAGACGAGTGCAAATTTCATTCAAGTACTCATAAATTTAATGCGTGATGAGCCATATGTATGTGCCACGTTCGCAATGATTAAAAAGTAATAAATGAGCTGGTGTTGTTATTGTACCTTTTGACTAATACATGAAAAGGAAACAAACACGGCTCAGGTTCAAGGTCTTATTTTCTGCTTTCTTTTGAAACGTCCTAAGGTTATCTCCTTGTAAAAGGATTGAGAAGAATGGAGAAAACGTATTCATTGTAGGTGACCGACGGCCGACGACTGTATCGTAGCCCTCGTAGCTCCTACATCCTACGTCATTGCTTGTAATAAAGGAAATTGTTCTTGAGGATTTTACTCGGTTGGCTATATATGTAGCAGAGCTTTCTGTCTCAAATTTCAAAACTCCTCCACGTATACATGACACAATGAAGGACTCAAGGGCTCTTTGGGATTCTCATCTTTTACTAACAAAAAAAGCTACAAAAGTCTTTACATCATCCATCTTTCGCATTATGACTTTAGCAGGCCGTAATATGTATGACAATAGCTCGTAAAATCAGACTGGATAACGAGAAGTCTACTGGACTGGTTGGCACAGCACTCATTTTTACAGCAACAGCGACAACTTTTTAGCTCCCCCAGATAGATCTGTGTAAGGTGGGTGAGGAAAAGGGAAGGGATATTACACAAGCTGGAAGCTCGTATAAATGTCAACCTGTCTCCATTACTCCACCGGGCTGGGACTCTTTTTTCAATTTCCCAGAGATAAGTACCTATGTAGCTGTGTTCCCAAGAATGAATGTCGTTTGATTAAAAGAAAAGGATGCTCTTTAGGTATCTGTAATGTGAGCGAAGCGCTTCCAGGAACAGTCCCAATAAAATGGTCGATAGGTACTTGAAAGACATTTTTTTCTTCGTTTTTCCCTTTATAAGAAGAGCTGTGTGTGCCACGCGTATACTTTTTGTTTCGCGTATAAAACTCTGTCGCAGTCTGTATTTAAGCTGCTCTGTCTGCTGCCTCTGACTAGAAAAATGTGATATTGTAGTGGTGGCGGAGGAGAAGTGAATATGATGATGATGCGGATTGCAGTTGTAAACGTAGAATGTGATACACCCATGACGTGATATTATATTTAAGCAAATTATACTTATTGCAATTCTCCTCGTACGTCCCGACTAGTGACTGTTATTGTTGTGAGGGAATGGAGTTTTTGCTCAAGGGTTGGATAAACTCGTTCCGCTGCCAAAAAAAATTCCGAAATGACAAAATGGTAAAGTTCGATACATCCAACAAAAATTGTATGTTTGGGTAACAAAGTAATAAGTAACAATGCAGCACAAAGCACAACAGAGAGTCGCAAAGGAGGTGAAGTGAAACGATGATGATGTTAAATTATCATCATCACCATTCACGATAGCGAGCCTGTCATAGCCTCTAACGAAAACAAGACTCTTTTTTTTACCACACGCCTCTTATACAACTACCAACTACCTTGTGCAGCGTTATATATAACTTTTACAGACTCATTCCCACTTCCCAATATCACTCCCATTCATCTCACTTTTTACGGGGATAAACGCTAGGCTGCTATATATGCTCGGTTTATGTTCTGTTATTACAAAACGAGGCGGACACACCAGCAGACGGGTAAAAGGAAGTTGGGGTGATTTTCTTGGGCTTTTTGCTGGAATTCTGAAAAAAAAAATGTTGGAACAACCACTACTCACTCCGCTTTAGTATTGATCTTCAAGTCACTCCATCTCTAATCTCCCTCTCCGTGGTTCTCTCCCTTCATATATACCGTTTCTTTTTGGGTGTCGGGTAATTCTCAAAAATGACCATGCATGCCCTCGTGAAGCTTTTTAGCTTTTGCTATACATAGTTCATGGAAAATTATCCATCCCGTGAGCAAAAAGATGTATGTTTGCATGGCCAGTAAATAATTGAGCTGGCGTTTCCGTAACTTATGCATGCTGTCAATTTGCTAGGTTTTACGCTTGCATAAAAAAACTCGATTACTTCTCTGCCGTATCCTTTTAAAATTAATTTTACTTGGGAGCAGAAGAGTGTGGTAGGCAGCACTCTGCCCGGGTTAACGTATAAACGACAAAAGGACTGAACTGATGAAATAATTTCATTGAAATTATTAAGCCAACTTTTATAACTGTAAGCACATGATTATTGTGACACTGTCATGACGCGTGAGCATGAAATTGCGCATCTTTGTTCCTCTTTCGATAAAGCCATTCCACAACCACACGACAGAAGATCATTTAGAAATTGGTTTCGACAGGTTTACGTTTGCCCCAGTAGTCCCGCTCAGTCGCAGCTGCTTGCAGGAAAAATACTGAGCTCTAGCTGGAATTATTTCTCATTTTCAGTAATTTAAAAGAAGTATCATATCATATGGCAGTGTTAGTTAAGTGATAAGTGAAACTATTGATTTACTGCTTAGTGCTTGGGTAGGTCAGGTCAGAATATTGACGGGAGGGTTATACAGACATTGAGAACTTGTCCACTGTTCTCCGAACGTACGCCCTATCCTATAATGTTTAAAAATTTGTCAAAGTGTTCTCCGGTTTAACTATACTCCCTATCCTATAATGTTAAAAGGTCGCGGTGTTCTCCGAACGGCGTTCGCGGGTTCGGACAAGTTCTCAATGTCTGGGGTTATAAATAATTTAAGTTTCCGCTTAATGAAGGCTGTGGTTTGTTTGTGGTTTGAACGAGTGAGTAACGAGGTCGTTTTGTTGTTTGTTATTTAGATGTCATCAACTGGAGGCACTGCTGGAAGTAGCAGTGGAGGAACCGGAAGTGCCAGTTCCGGTGGAAACAGTAGCAGCGGTCGCAGAAACACAGACTCATCATCACGAACAGATTCCCCTCGGGAAACGAAACCGAATCCGAAAATGTCGAAGGCTTTGTCTACTTCAGCTAAAAGGTAACACAATAAGAAGAGAGTTTAAGTTTGCGGGAATTATTTTCAATGAACTAAGATGCAAATGAACTTGCTTATCAATTAATTTGCTAATGCTGCTATAATTGAAATAATATTAATTAATTTGGATGTTGCACAATTAAGTTTACCTATCCTCACATAGCATGCTGATTGCTTGCATAACTGCTGCTGTAGAATATAATATGTAATTTAACAAGTCGTGGAGTTAAACCAAACATTGGACTGTTATCATGTTACAGGTGACGTTTCGTACTAGGATCTACCACTGTAATATAAACAGCCAAGGAGTTATCTGCTTAGACATCCTGAAAGACAACTGGTCTCCAGCATTGACTATCTCAAAAGTTCTTCTCTCAATATGCTCACTTTTGACAGACTGCAATCCTGGTAAGCTGTCAGTTGCCAAATTGCATTTTACCTTGTAGCTTGCTGGAACTGAACCATATTTTTTTTGTTTTTGTGCAGCGGATCCTCTTGTAGGTTCCATTGCCACCCAGTATCTACAGAACCGAGAGGAGCATGATCGAGTGGCACGCTTATGGACGAAACGCTATGCTACGTAGGCTACCTTAACTTTCGAAGATGGGAAGAGCACACATCTAGTAGAAATTATTTAATGTATTTAAATAATTTAATGAATACCTGCATCAGCCGGTGAATACGAACGACAAACGTTTAGTTAATTTTTTTTGATCATTATTGGTATGCAATGTATCTTATAGATAGGGACAATTTGATTGTCATGTTGATGTATTAGGGCGGATGTGCGTTCGATTTCGGTAAATGTAATATAATACAGTGGTACACATTCTTTTAGTCAGTTTAAAGATCTTTTTAAAAAACAGACTTGAAACTTTCATTATGATTTCCTGTTCTCGTTACTTGATACTTTGATGTTTTGGTTTAATGATCTATTTGGGAATATATTCCTTCAAATTGTGTAGGGAAGAGAGTACTGTAGATTCTTCAATCAACTAAGATGTAAGACGTAATGATTTTATCGTAGTGCTTCGTTCAAGTGGACATCAAAGCTATAACATGCAGCTTTTTCAATAAGGAACTCTGCCTCTCCATTATTCAACTTTACACTTATACTTACAATTAGTATTTATACGAAGTAACACTATGGTTTATAAAGATCAAATAGCCACAGCGTAAGAGGTAGTAACTTGACAATTAAAAGTAAATCTATTTGCTGCAATACATACACTATTGACCTCTTACGAATACGTAATACCATAGTGGATACTAAGATGAAATGAAAAAAATGTTCTGTAAGATCAGTAAATTAAACGCGGAAGCGTGTAGATTAAATGGTCGTAATTGTACACAGTGCTATTATGTAACGTAAATGTGTAGTTGTGTCTGTGGCCCGATTTTTCCTATAAGGTAGTTCATATTAAGTATATTTATAAAATACAATAACCAAATTACTTTCGTCACTGTACGACTTTATACGTAGTTCCATGAGGCTGATTACGACTTTGGTCCCTGTTAATTGTTAATGATGTGTTATAGTTATGATGTGGTCGATTCCGCAGATGAAATGGTTTCACATTTTGAATCTGCAAATCATTTGTTTACAATACTGACGTGTCTTCATGTTTTTGAATATTATTTAATCATACGTCAGTTTATCTGTTTATAAGTAAAGTTCGTAACCTTTACCTACATTTTAGTACAGGCTCTGAGTTTTCCATGCCGTAAGAACAAACTCTTTATATACTTTGTATGTAGTACTGTAAATGTACATAAGCGTAATTAAAACAATTAAACTTAATATGCAACAAAACAAAATTAATTATACGAAAAATGTTTTATTATGTTGTTTATTGATTACTATTCCATTTCGTAGGCTTCGGTCTTTCAAACGAAAGCATGGTTTTGATTTCCAGATAGATAGTAATCGATGGTACTATCATACAAAGCAATTGTCATAGTACTGCACTGGAGTTCCCTGATATATATTGACTTTAATGACATAATACGAATCCCTAAATGAAATCGAATCGAAATCCTGTTGGGTATAATATACTTTAGTGCACAAAATTAGTAGTAGTAAAAGTAAAGTTAGAACCACCGGACTTTCAAAATTCTCAGCTAAATACGGAGTCATGGAACATCAAAATTTATTCAAATTCCCTGGAAATCAAAGTGCCAATAGCAGTTACAGGAGCAATGCATGCTGTGAGTCTCCAGTAGCGTACTGCCAAATCACCACTCATCGAAACTGCGTATATTCTCCGAATGCGAGTGGGTGTTGCCCAAGATCTTGTCAAAAGCAGCGCCAACCATGTGAAGCTTGTTGTGTTACTGATTTTTGTCAGAATATGGTCAATTATTTTTCTGTGCTTAACCAGAAACAAAGTGTTCAGGAAAAGACAACACCGATACAGCATCACGATTCTCACGAAGAGGGTGCACATTCTAAGCACGTTCCAAAAACATCATCTTCACCCCATCCCAATACTTCTAAATGTCCTTGGAATCCATGGCATTGTGGAGTTCTTGAAAGTTTGCATTTGGCTACTGAAATATCTAGTGTCACATGCGTGGACTTAGTTCCCCAACAACATTGCGAGAACGATACCGGAAAAGTTAAGGCGGATAAGAGTACAACCACATTGGCTTCCTCCCCTGACAATGCCCGTAAATCTCAACGGGCAAGTCATTCAGTTGGAACTCAGTCAAACGATGTTAGAAAAAGCAAAAAAGGTGGTGACTTCCACAACGTAGGGGTAAATTGTGACATACTACAACCGTCATGTTGCGATGAAGACTCACAGTTCGGAGATGATTGTGCTACCCCAAAACATAATGTTCATAATGAAGAATGTTTACCGGACGATTGCACAGAATACGCTGGATTTCCATATTTTTGTAATCGCTCCGAGCATGACCTAGAGAGAGAAAGTCTTTCTGATGAACATTTAGGAAAAGGAAAAGCAGGGCATGAAAATACTAGGAAAAGCGCAAGAGCGAGTCGATACAATGCGGGTAAGAAATCCGCTGGGGGAAATATATCTGGAGACGACGAACAACATGAAGGAGATATGAGAAATGGATATGGCGCTGACGGAAGCCGATTGAGTGCAGGTAAAGTCATTGAGCTTGTACTTGATAAAATATTTCAACAAAATTCTAACTCGATGGTTCCACAGAACAACATAATGGAGAAGCGGCTGGAAATGCACACGGTGCTATAGGGAATCATCATAATCTCAATGTTAACTGGAAAAATGACCAAGAAAACTCAATGCATGGCGGGGGTGGCACAAGTACTGGCGGAGGGCATGGTGGAAATGGATTCAGTATTAACAATCACGAAATCAATTCAGAAAGTGGCAGCAATAATCGGCATAATGATAGCGGGAATAATGGTAGCGGGAACAATGGTGGCGGCTATGGCGGACATAATGGTAGCGGGAATAGTGGTGGCGGCTATGGCGGGCATAATGGTAAAGGGAATAATGGCGGCGGCTATGGTGGGCATAATGGTAAAGGGAATAATGGTGGCGGCGGCGGCTATGGCGGGCATGGTAAAGGGAATAATGGTGGCGGCGGCGGCTATGGCGGGCGTAATGGTAAAGGGAATAATGGTGGCGGCGGCGGCGGCTATGGCGGGCATGATGGTAAAGGGAATAATGGTAGCGGCTATGGCGGGACTAGTGGTAGCGGGAATGATGGTGGTATCGGCTATAATGAAGGTGGGTATGGTCCTGGTGGACAAAATAGTAGCAATGGCGGAAGAAATTTGCGTGGAGCAGGTAGCCAAGCTGGGTTTAGCGGTCGCCCTAGTCAGGTTAGGAGTCGACCATCTATAAATGTAAGTAACCACTTGCGTAAACAATGATAAGTTTAAAACTTAAATATCTATTTTAAATAGAGCTACCTATAAGCGCAACCACATACTAGACTTTTAATTTTAATTTACAACTTTAAATTGCAATCAATTGTATAGAAAACCTGGATTCCCTGACGTTTGAACTGAAAAAAGTTTTGGACGGATACTATTAACAATACTAACCAATCTCAATAAAAGCTTTCGAAGCAGTACTGTTTTTTCAGTTAAGAAGCTGACCAAAGATTAAACACGCCAGAATGAAATTCAGCCATAACTCTGTAATTTAAAGGTCTACTGTTTTGTTCACACTTGGGCAAATATTATATTGTAGGTGTGTATTATTTACACGTGGTTTACAATTACAAGCCACTAAAATCTATCACGTAGAAAGAAACATGCAAGTTGGGTTACATGATTTCACCCGTTCATAAAATTGCAATTGTCATAGTAGTGCACGCACAGGAAGTGCCCGAACATTTACTGGTGAAAGGTGGTGGGGAAAGCAAGGTTTGGATAAATGAGTAGAACTTTTAACCGGGAATTATAAGCACTGAAAATCCTTTATTTCACCGAACCCCAAATTTCTGTTTTATTTGTAAATAATGGGAAAGCATAGCATAGACAAATCCTCTGACAGTGGAAGTGGTAGTACAGGTTCCTCTGGTAGTGGAACGACAGCCTCCTCTGGCAGTGAAAATGCAGACAAATCTTCTAAAAAGAGAAGTACAGGCAAATCATCCAAGAATAAAAGTATAGTGCATGAGCCCTTAGAAAATTCAAACGATCATCCGAAAGATAAAAATTTGGACAACTCTCCCGAGGATCAAAAATTAGACAATTCTCCAAAGGATCAAAATTTGGACAATACCCATGGAATTCAAACTTTGCGCAATTCTTCTGAAAATCAAAGTTTACGAAAATCTACACATAACCAAAATTCCAATGTCATAAGCGCTACCAAATCACCCACCCCTCCAGTACCGGTAATTTACTGTAAAATGAATTTGCCCATTCCATCTTGCTGGGTAAACTCCCCCAGTACGTGTAGATGCTGTTCACAAACTTGCAATCAGAAAAATGAAAAATGCGAAGCTTGCTGTATGAACAAGTTTCGGCAGAGTGCCATTAATTACTTCTACTTGAAACAGCCGAAGCAGTCAAAGTGTGAAGCAATCTATCCTAATTGTTGTACTTGTCATTTTCATCTTCTACCTTCGTCCACGTGTTGTCCCAAAGTACAGCAAATGAACAATGATCAAGGGACCCAATATGAAGCAAGTTGTGTGCATCCACAGCGTAGAAATTCTAAGGAATGCTTATCGGATGATGATGATGACATTGACTATACTGGATTTCCGTATTTTTGTAATCGTTCTCATCACGACCTTAATCTAGATGAAAAAACACCTGTCCATGATATGAAGCAAAAGGGAAAAGCTGGACAACGACGCAGCACAAGAGGAAGTCGACACAGAGCCAGCAAAAAATCCTCTCATTGGAAGGTCACTGGTGACGATGAACATGACAATAGAAATAGTAGACTCAGTAGAAAGGGAAGTCACTTCAACTCTGAAAGGAAATTGACTTCTAGTCTCAACGCTGGCAATGACGCATCTCACCGGAAGGATCCTGGAGAAGCAGAAGATAAACAAAAGAATGATGGCGCTGCTGCAGATGCAGACACACATAGTCAATTTAATATGGGAGAAATCGCAATTACTGGAAATGATGTGACCACTAAAAGTGCACTTTCTGTCGGTGGAAAACCATCTGCTGGAAAGGGTATGACGAAAAGTGCCCTTTCTGCCGGTGCACAATCATCCACTGGAAAAAATTTCAACGCAAAAAGTGCCCTTTCTGCCGGTGCAAAATCGTCTACTGGAAAAAATGTCAATGCGACAAGTGGTCTTTCTGTCGGTGTTAAATCGTCTACTGGAAAAAACGTGACTGCGACAAGTGCCCTTTCTGTTGGCGCAAATTCGTCTACTGGAAAAAATATCACTACAACAAGTGCCCTTTCTGTCGGTGAAAAATCATCTGCTAATTTAAATTCATCTAAAAGCGTTATGAGCAAAAATCAATTTAATGCCGATGAAGGAGTTGAAGGAGCAGTTAGCTCCACAGAAAATTGGGGTAATATTGGGAAAGCAATCAGCAGCGATTTAATTCCTGGCGATA
>JAHZND010003777.1:0-17449 GCA_027744115.1 Acrocyrtus sp. NNG-2020 | reverse complement strand
CTCCGTCTCGTGCACCGTCATAATATGCAACCAAAAATTCTTCAGACTTTTGAACGTCATGTCACACTTAGGGCACTTCTGGTGATCCTCACAAATTTCCAAGTGGACCAACTTTTTATGCTTATTCATATAAGTTGGATTAGCGAAAACCTTCCCGCAGACGTCACAAATGCTTCCTTTTTCCTCTGCTTTATTGGACTGATGAGATACCGAAGCCTTTCCACTACTCCCAGCTTCCTCCAAAGAACTCATTTCCTTTTTAATTGAAGCCATTATTGTCAACTTAACTAGGCTGTGACAAAATGTAAGTAGTAACGACAAATCCTAATCCACATCCCCAACTTTAATTAATTAATAATAATGATTATATTCACGTCCCTTTAAAACGTGCCATAAATTATTTACACTGTCAAAACATGTGTTTTTGCTAATCCGCTCTCGTTGTTGTGTTTTTACTGTTTACCCTACCACTGCCGGAACCGTGCGTGAGTCCGGAGCGAAGTGAGGATGCGAAATGAAGATTTGTGAGTGGTGTGCCTTCTTGTGCATGCTTTTCTTTCGTGTGCAATTGCGACTATTGCGAGATAGCAAATGGCTTGGTTTGCTCATTGCTGGCTAGCTCTCGTTCTCTCTTTGCTCTTTGTCTTCCGTTTTCCGTACAAAAATTTAGGAAAACTACTGTGAAGAAATAGGAAAATCTTGCCATCATCATCACCAATCACCATCCTTTCATTTTGTGGCTTGTTTACACGAGCCTGTGTTATGAATATTTTCCTGATTGGTCAATCAAAACTAGTTTGCCCTTTTGCTATGGACAATGTCATGTCCAATGGCAACTTTCTCTGTTCTGAGACCTCCAGTTTCAATGCTGCCATAAAACAGCTTTTTAGTGGGTGATCGTAAAGTGATTTAAACAGTTTTTGAGATTTATGTATTTAACTCCAATTTAGCAATTAGAGTTATTTTCTCGATTTAGTCTTTTTATAGTGCTGCTAATAAAACGGTGCGGTGTGATTGTGATTATCATATACATAATAAATATAACCACTCCCAATGGAAGAAAACAACTAAAACTGGATGGATCAATGAAAGGTTTTACGGAACTCAATAAGGAAAGTGTGTCGAGTGGTTTGCTGGTTGACGTTTACTGCATTATTTCCTCGGAATAATACACTTAGGTAAGAAAACTGCATTTTCTTTTGTTTTCCTGTAAAGTTTTTTAGTTTTTATGCACAGCAGGGAAAAAAATTATTTATACGAGGTAATAATTTAGTCCAAGCCAAGTTCAGCTAATTTCAAGAGCAGCCTTGGGTTTGCTCTTGGAAAATGGAAAAATCAAGATAAAATTGTGACTGTATGACTGATGGTTAATGAAAGGGCGGAAAGCATGCGGTATGGAGGGGACCGCCTAAGAAAAAAATTGTAATGTGTCTACTTAATGAATGAAAAGAGTAAAAACACACGTGTAGTTAGGTATGAAATAATAAAAAAATGGGGAATACGAGAGATGTCACAGTTTCACTCAGGTAAAGTTGCAATTTGTACGAAGGTGGAAAGTAGTGAGGGGTAGGTATCGATAAATCTTGGAGAAAGGAGAGCGTTTCCGGACTTTTCGATGCATTACGTTTACGTATTTTGATAGAGAAAGACATGCCCCTGCTTTTTAAAGGGGAAAGGAGCTGTATAACCGAACAATGCTGTACCGTTAAAGCTATGAAAGGGCCAATAATAGAATAAAGGTACGTTAGAAAAAGGACTTAAGCGCTTTAGGCGTGTTGTGTAGGTGTAACTTTCTCCTTTCACTTCTCTTCCGTTAGGATTACAATGTGCTCACCACAATACAATTTGACCGATTTCTTGCCAAACGGTGAAGCTAAAAGCACACGAGAAGGTCACTAATAATGTATGTGGACCTTTTCTTTCTACATTTCTGGAAAAGAGGAAGTGGTGGATGGTGTGTGTGTACACATACATGCCCGAGCCAGAAAATAACTATAGCTATTTATGCATCTACAGCACCACTTCCACAATTTTATGCTACTTCTTTCGTAACCGTTTTCCGATCTACTCAACCGCACACATCATATAATCGGCTCTGAATAAGTGAACCTTTACTACAAGTAGAAAAAAAGGCGCTATGTGCTCTCCGCTTATAACTTGATATGAAAAAAGTGGAAACTCTCGAGCTTTTTAAGGAAGGGCCGCTGGCTTCGTGTTAAAAAAGAACTGGATAACGTATTTAAGCCATGTTACGCTCCTATTACTCCTATCTAAATACACAAGCCAGGGTGCTTGGAAGATAAGTGTATGTACTGTGTAACAGCAGCGGGAGTACAGCTACGGGAAATCTGTAGGTGTGCGCTTGCCTTTCCCTTGGTTGGATGCTAGCTGGTGCCTTTGTTCCTGCTAGCGGAGGAGTTGCATAGAAACCAGCCCGGCTCACTTCTCCAAACACAGTCGACTTTGCTCCAGCAGCCGGGTCACATCTCTTTTTTTTTCTCCAGGGGAGTAGGGAGAAAGGAATGTTGGAGTGGTGAGAGAAGGAGCGCAAAATACATGCGATTTCTCCACTTGCAGATATTCTTTCCGCACATATAAAGTCATAAAAGTGATATAAGTCTGTTTATTCCCTCTTCAGCTGTGACTTTATTCGCTAAAGTTTCTCTGCTTTTTGGACACTCTTCGTTTTTATCCTTAGAAAAAAAAGTATTGCAAAATCCGAATGTATGTGAAAACGGGTATTGGGGCGAAACCAGTTTATTCCTGGTTCCCTCTTTTCTGTGTCTGTCGAAGTGTACTAGAAATATATCGACAGTGTTTGAATTAAATATTAAGACGGATACATGTGTTTCCTTTTAAACCCCGTTTTTAGTGTGCACTATGAGAACAAAAGAAGAGAAAGGACGCTTGTCAGCAATCATTCGGTTGAACCTTCCTGTTTTCTCTAAAAGTTGTTCTAACAAACAAAAAGTTATGGTGGTGACTGGTGAGAGTGTCGCAACGAACCGTGTACATGGCATATACGCTACATCCCTTTGATACCAAGCCTTCACCACTGCCACACACACTGTCTGTAACCTCCTTCGTTAGAGCGAGAAAGGACATGCTACTTCAGAGATCAAGTGGGTTATTTTAAAGGGTAGCAGAGGAAGGAAGAGATCTTCAAAGAACTCAGATGAAATGCTCAGGTTTAGAAAAATACATTCTTTAATTTCAAGCAAAAACCAGTGCTGCTTCCCTTTCTAGTGGTGACGTCATCCCAGAGAAATGCAACGCTCTGTGCTACTGAAAAAAAGCTGGAGATAAAAAAACTGCCCTTAATCAGCTTTTTCCAGAAACCGACAGGACTGGAGTGAAAAGAGGTCTTGTGAGTCAGAAGTAAAATATTAGGAAGTCAAGTAGAGTGAAATAGGACTGACAGGGGAAGGCGTAGTGCTATGCTGTGATGAAATTCGCAATAAAAAATAGACCTAGCACCATCATCACTACCCCCATCAGCATTACGACCATCAAAAAGCAACGGTAGGATGATGAGGCTGCTTTGAGCCGAGAATACCAGAAAGAGCAGAAATATCATCATTACTATCAGTAAGCAAGTGTCAGTGGAATAGTAAAAATAAAATCCCAGGAGGGAGACTAAACATTCCTAATCATATCATGGAGAAGTGAAAAAAAGGAAATCTAATTCACTTTCACCGTTTCACGTAATTCCCAACGCTTCTTACTTTTTATTATGATTAAAAGGTCTTCCACCTTTTTTCTCCCTTTTCCGTTTCACTGAAAGCTCATAAAGAATGCTATATACAGTGCTCATGGTGGACTCCCTCGTTAACTTTTAGCCGTGTAAGTTTTCCTCTTCTCCACCTTTCCTCTTAACAAGTATTAATAAAATATAAACCACGTGTTCCCCACTTTCAAAGACAAGACAAAATCAATCCCAAAACCAGACATTACACTTTTAAGGTGAAAGTGGATACGGCCTTTTTGATAAGATTACCCCATTAGACTTCGAGCCCACTCCTTTTTACACTATTCGTTATATTAGCCTTTGCGTAGAGTCTGCCGGCCTGAACTCTTCGTAACGGAGTCTTTTATAAAATGGGGAGAAAGTAATCTTGTAAAATTGTGCGGTGTATAGGGTTTCCAGTGACTGGTTCGAACATTAAATTTATAGGAGTGAGTATCAGTGGCTGAGTCGTGCCATGTTCATCCTTTCTTTCTGGTCGACCAGAATGTTTATAAATAACACTCTTTTGAAAAATAATCCTGCCATCTGAACTCAAACTTTTCTCAATAGCCTTTCTCTGCGATTTTTGAAAGAAGCAGAAAAAAACTGTTCTCACTTTGTGCGCAATTCTGTAATGCCTAAGAACTACTGGATAATGCATGTATGATGCGAGTACATGCAATACTTGTAAATTGATGGGAAGAAGGAAATGAAGTAAGTAACGGAGCAATGGCACCTGAGCGGGATGGTGATCTGGCTGCTGCAGGCACAGCAACCGTCTTTTACAGTACTACTAAAGTAGTCGGTAGTGAAAGTCACCCTCTCCCTAACCAGATTAGCAGCTGCAGTTCAGCTAATGGTACAGAGCGACTAGAGAAGGAAATGGGGAATGAAGACACGAAAAATGGTATTACGGCAGCCCAGGAAAGCGGGGCTTCCACCACCGCCACCTCCTCCAATGCTCCTTGCAGAGAGCAAAAAAGTTTTTCGTATCGACAGATAATGTTCCATTTGGGGATTGTTTTCCTCCTCCTCTTCTCTCTGAGTGCTCAACATTGTTCCTCTGAAGTGGTACGGTTGAGACATCCCGAGCACCTGTTCTATGGGGACAGAGGTGGAGGTGGCTCTATACCCTACAACATCCATCGTCATAATAGCATAATCACTGTGAACATGAACAACGAAGATTATCTGATGGATGGGATCTCTCCCAGAAGTATTGGACTTGAGGTGGACGACGAGCCACGCCAGTCACCTCCATCTCATCACCGCACGAGAAACAATAATGCATTTAGCAACAGTCACAACAAAAGGAAAAGTCACAGCAGTAATGATAATTTCAGTAGTAATAATAATAACTATAATGGTAGTAGTAGTGCTAATAATGACAGTAGTAGTGGAGGTGGTTCCAGTAGTAGTAGTAATTCCGAGAGGTTCACAAATTACCAGCCGTATCAGCGCAGCAATACACCCCAGCAGGACACATCTACGGCAGCGTTGGCGTTAGCAGCGTCCGAGGACAGAGAACTTCCAGTATATTTTGCTCGTCAAGGGAATGATGGGGGGCAAGAAGTGGAGCAGTTGGAGCCCACCGTTGCGGGCTCTGAGAAAGCCGTAACCGAAGAGAATAAGGAAAAGGAGGCAGAGGAAGGGGAATCTGACGGGAAATTGTTTCCACCTGACCTTTTCACGCTGGAAGAGAGACGGAAGGGGGCTGTCATTTTTTACATTTTAGGCGTCATGTACATGTTCGTAGCCCTTGCTATCGTATGCGACGAGTTCTTTGTGCCCTCCCTCGACGTTATCATTGAATTTTTGGGGATTCAGGTGAGCTAGTTTTCATTCCTCTAATGACTGCTTGGTATTATTCTCGTATTTTCGATATCAATAATAAATTCGCCAATTATTACACATTGTTACCTTGAGTCAGACGGTCTATTCGTCGAATATCTATGTCACACCACCGTATCAAATGCCACCAAACAGACAGAAGAATTAAAAAGCACCATCAATCATTATATGCATACCAAATTACTCAGTTAGAGTGACCGATTTTCGTATCTAAAGCCAAACACTGCAGAAAAAGCTCGCAGTTGAATAGGCCAGAAGCAGCGTGAAGAGGGCAATTATATAATCAGTAAAGCAAATATTAACTTAAATATTTATTTTTCACATGACAAAATGGAAAAGGGAGCCAACAAAAAATAATTTACCAGCCAACATGTCTCCTTCTCCTAATTAACCAATGCCTATATTATTCACGTAAATTATTCTGCCGTCCCTTTGTGTAGTAATGACTAACTTGGCACGTCTATTTGAAATCATGAATGAACTAGAACTACAATCAATAATGTACAGTTTGGCATTCACTGATAAAATATTATTATGCTTCCAGCCACATACTGTAAATTAGTTATATTTTCAGCACTAGAAGTAATATTTACAGAAGGAAAGTTCAAAGTTCGCCTTTAGATATTTCCCCTTCTGACGTACTTTCTAAGTAATGTTTATTACTGCTATTCAAATGTTTGCTTCAGCAGTGTAGGTATGTTAAATAGGAAATGGTTGCTTTAGCCATAAGTTTAAATAAGCCGTCACTCCAGTGAAAGGAAAAGCACTCGCCAGCAATGTGCGATCCTTCCAGGTCCATATACAGCAACTATAAATTATTCGAGCAAAGTGGGCTTAATTTTCCAACTCCCCCATCAATTTCGACATAACTAGGCAGTATTGATGCATCAAAACTTGTTTTTTCAATTACCTACCCTTATCTCTACTTCACTTCCCATCTCTATACGTTTACTTTTCTGACGCAATAATAAGTGTCCAAAAAAAATCGTAAAAAAGTTTGCGTATTTCATGCTCACGCTATGTACACAACTTATTCCATACACTTCAAAACACTTGAAAAATACACAAGTACTAAATGAAAGGGGAAACTAAAATTAATCTGCAGAAAAAATATATACACGTCTCTTTTTGTAATCACATACTGAAAAGCAAAGTTGAATCAGCAAAAATATTTTCATTTTTCATTTCATACTGGCAGCACCCATCACAAATTCCATTCCTGCAGTACATGCAATCTTTTTTCAAGATGGAAAATCAACCAAAAAAGCGGAAAGCTTGCACTTTTTTTCGGATGAGCCGTCACAGCTTTTTCTTTGGTGTTGGGAGTGCTGTAAAAAAAGAAAAGGGCGATTTTTAATGGGTCGCCAGTTTTCCCCTTTAGCAAGGAAATATATTAAGGCAAAATTGGTACATAACATGGTATTTAGGTGTGCCTTTCAGCCAGTGCGGCACAAAAGATAGATAAAGCGCGTAGATATAAGGGTACCCCAAAACAAACTGTTATTGTCATTATTTCAAAGCGACATGTCGCCATTTCTCCCGTTGCAAGTGAGTTTTTCGGGGGAAGAGAGAGAAAGTAGGAAATATTTTATGGAGGAGTGTACAGCAGCACACCAGCGGCGCAAAACTAACATGACTGCTTTCCTTTACTCGCTGTCTTCTTCTTTTCATATTGACAAAAATAGGCGGAAGGAAACACATGCTATTGTATGTGTTGTGTGTGTACAGAGGCGCATTAACATACATCCACTTTTCTCCGCCGTTCTTTTCTATCTTTTTTCTCATTCTTCCGCGGATTACCAATAAAATAACAGACGATGCTCCTATTCACACATGAATGTAAACTTTTAGTCTTTTTTACATAAAGAAATCTCTCTCGTAAGACATGCCTACACCTATAGGAACGTGCTTTAGAAGCCCTGAGCTGATATGACATGATGTGCTGCTGGCCTTAGCGATGCGATCGTTATTATTGTTTCCAGCGCGGTGGTGCGAAACCCCGAGTGAAAGTGTTTGTCTCTCTGTTTATGCCACATTTTCTTTATGAGAGTAGTCTGCTATCTCCATTCAGCTTTTCCCCTTATATGGAGTATACTCAATAGTAGTTGTTGTTGGTAGTGGTTATTTGCTTCAAGTCATTTCCAGTTAGCGTGCAGTATTCATTTCAATACATATGTTGGGGAACTTATAGGAAGGAAATCGCCATTCCCTATTGTTACCTTTTTTACGGGAAGATATATAGCTTCCCGGATTATGGCTTATTTTCTGTTGACCCAGTTCCATTTTTACGTTTTACCGTAAATCCCTTTAACGCTGGTTTTAAACTGGTTCATTTTAAAAGATGGCAAAAGGAGATAGAGGATGGCGTAGTTTGATTAGTGCTAATTTTGTAACAGTTTTTCTGAGTAGGACATGCGCATGCTGTATGAGAGTGTGACGATAGCAGCAGTTGCAAAAGAACCGCTGCGAGATTACCTGCCTTTGCGAATTTGCAAATATTTATCTTGCACAAATATATGTCTCGGGAAAGTTCCAGGAGTTATATGAGATTGTTCTTATTGACGCTCTACTTGTGCTGTCTTCTTCAATTTTACTTTTCCTTCCTATCAGCCCCACTCCAAGCTTTTGAATTTGAAAATAGTTGGCAAACACTTCGAGTCGCGGGAATGCACGCCCATGCCCGTTCTCAAATATTGTTTACAATAGTATATTCTGTTTAGTTAGCATCAGTTTATGTATGAATGCAGGAAAAGGGGTAGGCATGCCATGCACGTAGCTCGCCCTTTTAGAAAACAAAAAAAAGTTAACTGATTCTATTGTTATATCTCATCTAGGAATAATATGATGATTATGTGCTCGCGGTAGACGCCCCGCGTGTGTTTCAAAGTGGTAAATTCAGGCTACAGGAACAGTTATAAATTCTGTTACTTTCTCCAGAAAAAAACTTTTTGAGTGAAGTCTTGTTTTTCTAACTCATTCCAGAAAGGCATTATTTTCTGTCCACATACTTGCCGGGAGAAGTTTCGTTTATTGCTCTGCTCCTTACACACCTCCTGTGCAGCAGGGAAACTTGCAACTAATTAACAAGGCAGAAAAGTTTGTTGTTGCTGCTTAAATTTTTTATCTACTTCTCCACTTCTTTTCTAAGGAGAAAGCATGTGCCTTGCATCTCATCAAAATCGCACAGAATACTTTCACACGCGCTCCAGGTTTTTTTTTTTTTGAAAACTTAAGTTTGCAAAGGCCGCCTCATACAAAAAAATACGGATTAGGGTTACGTACTTTGTTTATTGTCTCTTTCAAAGTAGCAAGGCTTTTCACTTAAATCTCCTTTAGACTAGGTACATAAACATGGAGAAAACCTATATGGAAAAGTTTTTCAGCGTTTAATTTTCAATTCAGATTCTTTTTACAGGAGAAGCATAATGAGATTTTGCTGGTGTTGTTTTGTGAGTTTACCGGTGGCATAAGTGGGTTTGGCTTTCAGTCAAGTTTTACGGTTGAGGTGGAAGTAGGGCAAACATTTTATAATTAGATTTCTACACTCCCTGTACATGCACAAGTGTGCTGAGGGAAAAACTACCGAAAAAAAAGAGAAAACAGTACGTATCCTGTGCGAAAAGTAGATATTTTCCAAAAACAAACAAAATACACAACCCAATCCACTTCAAGAAACTTTACGAGAGCTCTGGACTGTCCTTGTTCATCACACTTGTATAACGATATCGTCAGGAGACACAGGGAGGTGCTGGGGAAAGTAGCCAACCATACGGCTTGACAGCATCAAAGTGGTGGAGAGTGCTTACAAAGCACTATATGTCCATTTGCTCAAAGTTGCTTCGGTGCAGTCTTTTGTTAGTGTGCAGAGTGCAAACCTGCTTGACAAATGACAAGCTCAAAACTACTACAGAAGAGCTATTAGAGACGCATTATCTCTAGATGACAAAAGACACTCGAGTAATCCGATTAATTAGAATTTTACTAAGGCATGCACAATCTTTTAGGCAAGTTTTCAATATGGGACTATGCTTATGTCTATTAACAGAGGCAAGTATAAAAAATTGATGAAACGAAAGCAAGCATTGAGCAACAGTCTAGCCAAAAAATGGGCTTTTCACTGAGTCACTGTAGACTAGATGATAAGTACAAGGTACTTGGATTGTGTTATGAGGGGAGGCTTCATTATGCAAGCTCATCACGTGTGATTGGCTTCCAATGAAATTACGGAGGATTTACGGTGCTAGAGTTTTCGGAAAGATAAATGGAGCGGATATTTTTCAAAGAAATTAAATCATTGATTTCTGTGAATAGGATGATGTGGCAGGAGCAACCTTTATGGCAGCCGGTGGCTCAGCGCCTGAACTGTTTACGAGCGTAATTGGAGTCTTCATCTCTAAGGACGATGTCGGCATTGGAACCATTGTCGGTAAGTGCACTTCAATAGCAAAAGGTCCATCATTTTTGCTACTCGTCTCAATTCTAATGAAACCGTAAAACCTCTCTCCTCCCATTACATCTTCCACTGACCAATTGGTGAATAACGTAAGCTTTGTAATCTAGTTTTTTACTCCGCTTGAGTATGCAGCTGTAAAATTTCTCTGCTCTGTCTCTCATCCATCACCAACCACCACCAAAAATCCATTCATCCAACTACCAGCCGTTTGTTTCCACCAACCACCACCTCGTTGACAATGCAAATGTTTGCGAGTTTTTTGTCACCCAGCTATACCAACACAGCTACACCCTGTGCGATTGCTACCCATCCATTCAAACAGCCAACCACATGTGTGAAACGCTGCTAGTCCCCAACCCGTTCTTCGTGCTATCGCTGTTGCCACTCTGTTCCCTTTTCGCTTTGACACCCCCTCATCCACGGGAGTAGACACTCCTCACAAACTGTGTTTCCGGTTGCCGTTGAGGTCAAAACTTTTCAAGTGAAATGTTATGTCATCCAATTCAAAGCATATTCATTTTTTGGTATAACGATGCCCATTCTCTTCAAACACCGTAGCCTTTAGCTCATAGCTTTCCATTCAATTTCCTAAACTTTTTTTAGCACAACGGCACCAGGTTCCGGAATTATGTGAGCTGTGCCAGTGGAAATAATGATGGTTTGATGGTCATCTATAAAATGATAAAATAATTGAATTTTGGAGCATCTGCGGTTGGGTGTGGTGATGGGAGGACAATAATCTATTGTGTTCATTTCTTTCTGTACAATTTACTTAATACATATCTATATTCAAGTCTAGTACTGTAGTACAAGGTACGTCCGTATTATTACCGACTTACTGATTGCGTAAAAAAGGAAGGTACAGCAATGAATCTCTCATTTTCCCAAAAAATATATATACACTTGATAACCAAGTAATATTGAAGATATTGCGTACTCGCCTATTTTTCTGCCACACCCTCATCCTTATTAAATACACTATTCATTATGATGACGCCATTGAAATGTAAGGGAATTTCTGTGTAATCTTCCTTTTTAAAAAAGAGCCAGCTGCGCATTATCTTGCTCCCTCTTAAATTAAAATGTAGCTCACAATACGCCTTTGTAATTTTGCTGTTTGTTTTCCATCAAAAAATGTAATAATTTACTTTGCATTAAAGAATCAAAAAATAAGCGGGAGAGAAAGCCGAGGTTACTTTTTCCGAACAGTAAAAAACGGAAAAGCGAACAAAAAAAGTGTAGCGTTGTTGCTAGTCAGATATAGAACTAAAAACTGGCACCAGCCACCAGCAACTTTTTTTGTGCCGAGAGAGAGAGAGAAAGAATTACAAACTATAAAGCCATTTAATATCACAAGCCAACACCGCCAACAACGCCCGCTATATTTTACAGGGAAGGGAAAGGGAGCTAGGACTCGTGTGACAAAGGACGAAACTTTGTCTCCTTCATTTTTTCTCCTCTTTCACTTCATAGTGAATGATATTAATGTTATGCATGCATTTTCCCGTTTTTGGAAGGATGAAATACTGGAACAAGGAAAAAGACGTGCTCTGTGTAACAGCTGTCGTCATAAAAAGGAAAGTTTTGCCTCTCGCAGGATTTTTTTCTTGCACAGTGGCATATTATATATGCGTAGGTATTCTGTTAATTTAATTAAACGTCCACACTGCATGCACTGCTGACTTTCTAATGGAATAAATTAGGTCCTGCTCCCCTATTCCATATTTTTTTGACAAAACGGTACTCCTTCTTATGATGCAGCAAGGGGGAATGCCAATTCTTTGGGAAAAAATTAGAGATTTTAGTGATATTAGAGCTCTTACGGCTCAAAGACATATTTATTTTTACTTACTGACGCTTCTTACAACCTTCCCTTGGACATTGTGAGAATCTTTATTGAGCTAAAATTACTTAAATAATATTTCTCTCTCGGTAAGATTACGCCAGAAGTAATCCACAAGAAAAGTTAAGTCGTAAACCAGAGAGTTGGGACGGCATTAATAATACGAAGGCGATTTGACGACTAAAGACGATAATATTGTTGAGATACTTAGCACGAGAGAGGTAGCAAAGCGTAGCTTTTCCTTTCTTTCACATCGCCCACCTTTCTCTTTGCATATTACATGCAATGGGGTCTAGGACAAAGTGACTATGTGCATAGAAGGGAAACACTTCGCCCTTTTTGCAAACCTGGCGTCATAGGTGGATAAAGGTAATGTCTGTCTTGTCACCTTCTTCTGTCGGTTTTTCGCCAATATTATAAATCAACCAATCTGGCCTTATATTAGTTTATTGAAAATACACGTAGTATTGATCTTATCTCACCTTTTTGTACCACCAACGGCACTTCCATTTTTACGCCGAATTCTCACCTTGACTCATTTTCCCTTCTGTATCGCTCTCAACTCTCAAGATATATCAAACTGGATCCGGAGTATCGTGAAGATTCGTGTACAGAAGTAGCAAAAACTATTCGCTCCCGCTATTTTACTAGTTTGTGACCTTCGGCAAAGTAGAAAAGATTCGAGATGAAGCAAGTATTTACAAAGCCTTAGGAAAAATCCGCGTTGAGTAAAAGAGAAAATAGAGAAGCAAAAAAGTTGTGAAATGAACGAATTGTCATTTTCTCGGGATTGTCTGCTGCTAGCGTATATTATAGTCCTGTTTACTTTTGTAGTCCTATGCAGATGGATGGCGGGTGGCCTTTGAAAAAAAATATTTTTTAGTATTTTCTCATCACTTCAGTAAAGATACAAGATACGACACAATCATGCCGATAATCACATTCCTTTCATTATCCTTCATAAACAATGAAAAACTATCTAGATCAGAGTTTCATTACTGCTCGTCTATCATCCACCACTGGGTCTCCTCTTTCCCCAAGGAGTAATCAATAAAAGTCTAAGTAAGGATAACGATGATGGAACTTTACTGTGTTTTGTGTCATAATACCCTGTGCGAGGCGCACAAACTTTATTAGACTTTTATCACATTTCTCTGGCAGCCGAAAATTTAAATTACTTTACTTAAGAGAACCTTATTTTGCGTCACAGTCGTAATTATTATACTCGCTTTAAGAATGTGTCCTTTGAAGTATGCTTGCTTTGTTGCATATATTTAATATCTATCTGGTTCCTGCATGATTCCGGAGCAAGGTGGAGATTACAGCTAGAAATTTGGTTTCTCGTTTTTCACTGTTGGCGTTACAAGAAATAAATATTACGATGGAGGGGTAGGGGTAGACTGCAAACAATCATTTATTAAATACAGGTCTAAAATTTATTTTTACTGTGCTTTTAGCACAGACGGTGCACGTGTGCACACCACGTCTCGTATGGGACGTTTGGAGCATTTGCAATTAAAGTGTACTGTGTTGCAACTTGTTCCACAAATAATAGCAGTTTGTTTGACTGATGATGTAATGCCATTTCCCAATTCTGGAGATTGANTGACTGATGATGTAATGCCATTTCCCAATTCTGGAGATTGAGACTTTTGCAAAAGTGAATGCATAACATTTTGTTCGAAGTACGTCTAGGCATGTATTCACTATCTTTATACATTATGGAAAAATTGGGCTGATGAGGAATCTGAAATACAACTTGTTGTGTAATCCCTTTGCATGGCATGTATAATCTGCATATCGCTACACACTAGTCACTAGAGATAGTTATTAGTGTAGACTGATTTCCCCAAAAAAAGCTAGTGGGCGAAACGACTCGTGGCAGCTCGTGGCTGTCAACGTGCCCCGTAAAACGGCAAACCTATGATGACAGGGAAGGGAACATATTTTGACGCGAGACAAAAGATAGATACTTACGTTAGAAGGTTCGGACGTTCAGAGTGGGAGTGCTGTGGAATACAATAGACAAAACTGTTGGTCTCATTTTTCCAAACTCCTGAAACACTTTCAACAGAAATGGCTGTTATTCATTGATAAAACTATAGCTATAAAAGAAGCAAATATCTTGTGGGTTTTTGCACTATTGCCGTCTGTCTCAAATGTCGAATTTTCTTGGAAATCTGAGAATGAATTTATAGTCTAGTAGTTCGAGACAGAAAGGATGAAATGTTCTATGCAGATAACTCTATCGTAGGCCTAATTGCGCTCCGTCTAGTGCCACCAAAGCATAAAGGGTTCTATAGATTCTAGGTATCTAGCTGGCGTTTAGCGGGGGATGAAAACACCGCTTTCTCTGCATCGACTCGTAGGAATATTAGTAGATAGGGATACATTAAAGAATTATATGGTATGTTGTGCTCCTATTCACTATTACTGCTGTCGTAGCATAATATAGTGCTACAAAGTTATTACGGTGTATGGATAGGTACTCTGCTAATAAAAATGGTGAAACATAGTTTGGCTAGTCATGGCTTAGTCTAAGAAAAATACAAAGTATTTATTAGGGGCTAAGCTTACAGTATCTGGCAATTATGGTATGGCCAATTTACTATTTTTGCGTGCAGTACGGCACGGTAGACAAAAATAAGTTTGGTCTTCAGCCACGTGTACTGATACACGTTAAGGAATATCAGTCCTTTCAATAATTTGTACTGCGTGGGTACTACCGACCCCAGTACAGTTACGTTTTTTAAAAGGAAGCAAAAAATGCAATTCTTTCGTTGTCTTTTCCGCACGAGTCCGTGAAACAGATACATTTGTACTATGACAGGAAACGAGCGCGACCCACATTAAATGTCGCAAGGCAGAAGGGGACTAGGAAGGTTGCGTTTATGTTATATACCAATCCAATACAGGTATTAGCATAATTGTGAATGTCGACACAAGGAAAATATTTTGGCACTGGTTTGTTCCTCACTGGCACATTTGCAATTTGCTCAGGGATTGAAAAGCAATAATAGAAACGAGACCACAACTTGGATATTTGTAGCGACACGCATCTTAAATAATATTTTATTTCGTTTGGGTGCACGAGGTCTCGGTTTTCCTAGTACAACCAAATCTTCCCTGTGTCTGGCAAAGGTAGAAAAAGCAGGCGAGAAAGTTTTGGCACAGTGGACTAATCAAAAATGCATTGAGTCACCAACAATGGAAATGTAGTGGCAAGAAAAGTCCTCAATGTTGAAGGGTAGCTGCAATAAGGCGAAGGTGTATTACCGCATGCCGCATACCATTTTCACTAAATAGTAGACTATTTGCCACTGCTACTGCCACCACGATTTTTTTCCTGGACAAGTGGATGTACGGAAGGATAAATAAAAATGAGACAGTATCGATTTTATCAGTCTTCTCTTAAGAGCAATGTGTCATGTGGGTATCTATATAAGAATTTTTACTGTTTGTTTCCTGTCATGGAATTTTCCATGTGAAACGATTTGCTTCCACCAGAGAATGTATACTGGAGAGTGGTTCTTCCGATACTCACGAAGTACACGAAGCTTACGTAGTTGTCAGTGTGTAAACTCTTGTCTGAAATAATTGTGCTTTGAGCAGCCATCAAGCATATTGTGATTGCATCATGACAGCTGTACTAGTACCAGAATAAGGGTATTATGCGCCATTCCCTAATTGAAGATTAGGAAAGGCAATAAGTCTGTCAAATCGTGTAGGCTAAACGATAACGGATTGATATTGCTTTGTAATTTTGAACGGGCGGGGAGAGAGGAGAATAGGTCACTGAAATATTGATACAAGCCCCATGAATCTCTTACGCTCGTTACATACATCAGACTTTCAAATCAGGTTCTTATGCTAATTAGATCATGACTATTGGCTCCAGTTTTTGGAAGAGCTTCCAGACTCAGCTCAGAAGGAGGGCCAGTACTGGAGATAAAAATTGCATCAAACTGAGATAAGCTTTCTGATTTACGATGAAAGTTTTGCAATTCTAAATGGGCTATCATTGATGCTTCATGGTGATAAAAGGTAATATATCACCACCCCAATCACTACACTTACGAAGGTCAGCCATTTTGAGAGCTAAAAACTTTTCTGGCTATAAATAATACGAAAGAAATAACATTGGCAGCAATAGTAATACTTGCATCAGTGAGCTCTATGTCTCTCTCCTAATTGAAACTAGCTGGCTTTGCTTGCCACAAATTGCATTCCTCAACTGATTGCACAACAATGCTTTACCCGCAATTAAAATACCACAGGGAGCACCGTAAAACTTTTTAAATAGCAGGATTAGAAAAAAATGTTAAAAGAATGACACAGGGCGGGCATTTTGTCTATTGCAGATTAGTGTAGCAAGAGGATAATTATTTTGTAGAATTGCTGTGCTAAAAAAGTTGGAGGAAAAAATGGCTTTCGCAACTTTTAAATTGTTTCTTAAAAACAAAACTATTTAATTGATGATGCTCAAAGAGTTCGCCGCAACTGCTTTGAGTAAACTTGGTGGAAAGTGTATTATTCCAAACTATGCGGACTACTCGTGCAAAAAACGGGTCTATATTTCATTGATGCCCTTTAAGCTGGTGAGCTCTAGCCGACTTCCCTTTTAAAATTTTCTCGTGACGCATTTACCTTGGTGTGCGGAGAAAGCTGGCAGCAAAAGCGCCATTTGAGCTTCACCCTGATAATGGCAGTGTTTTTTGGAAGAGTTTCTGAACTTTCTCCTGAAACTGCTGCTGCCCCTCTGGCCTGCCCTTTTAATATTGACTTTTGTGCTATGTGTTTGTCCCTCTTCCCGTTTCTGTTTCTCCATTCCAGTGCTCTTCCCTCCAATCTAATGTTGAGACAGCGGCATTAGGTGAGCCGATAAGGAGGAGTGATTTATAGCTTAAAAAGTCTCTGAAGGGAACCCTGCTTCCTCTCCTCATCCTCCTCTTCATCTCGGCTTTCCTTTTTCTGCCTCAATTCTTGTATTATTTCCTATTATATAATTCTGCATTGCATAAACATTTTACTACATCTGCAACACTCCACTCCCCGCTCTCTGAAAAGTTTTCAGCTAGCTTCCTTCCCACATTCCCATGCAAATTTTCCTAGAAGGGAAATAAAATAGATGATAGTCATCATCAATGCCAGCGAAAAAAAAGAAAATATGCCGTAGAAAACGATGGATGCCTCAAAGTGTAGGCCCTCTGCAAGATTCCTTTTACCCTCGTGCAAAGAAAAAAATACTATTCTACTCACACACAATGCATCCAGTTTTTAGGCGCTCGGCAAATATCCACACCCTAAATACCCCAAGACCAAAACTGGGTGGCTTGTTCCCGGAAAACCAAAGCTAAAGTAAGTACCTACTACACACTAACCTATTAGCTCCAATTTCAACCCAGTGAAATGTTGAATTTGATTGTGACTTCAGTTATGAATAGTAGAATAAAGTGCTGGGTAACAAATGGATCTTGTCTATTAAATGCAAGTGGTAAAATATTTAGAATGGTATGCGACACTTTAATTTAGGATGGATTAAGGGTGAGATCCCATTGAAATAAATGTTTTTTTT
>JAHZND010003776.1:0-10674 GCA_027744115.1 Acrocyrtus sp. NNG-2020 | reverse complement strand
GATAAGATATTTTGAGCACTGCAGCCTAGTATACAGAACAGTCATACGCTTCCTATTAAAAACGGTGAAGCGAACAGGATAGCCAAATAGAAAACGCAACGCGTAATTTAAGGAATTTTAATAGCACATGCATAGGTGATAGGTATAATGCGTCATCTCCTATTCTCATGACTTGAACTTGAGCACTATGATGAAGCATAATTATTTGTTAGTTGCAAGCCATTCTATATCCCCAATTCCCCAGTACCACATCTGATCTGGACTGCTCGGAGAAAGCATGGGCATACCTCCATGAAAATTGTAAAAATCTAGCTAACCAGTAGTTAAGTTATTGTTCCATTGTTGGACTTTTCTAAATAACACTGCATCAGCCGTGCTCCTTTTGTAGAATCTTCAAAATTCAATAAAAACCACAGCAATACCTCAGGGAGTTAGGGTTTTCCTTTAAACAGTGTTCATAATACCCCAATTAATGACAACTTGTGGTTCTCTCCAACCACCCGATCATCGGAGAGTTAGAACTAGAAAAACTCGAAGTAAAAGTTAGCTACGAGAATACCGGGATTTATCATGCAAGCAATGATTCCAAACTTCCTGAGAACATACTCAACTCCAAGAGTACTCCAGGCAGATAATGCCAAACTGCAACTGTTCTACCTTCTCCAACTAGCCGTGATCCTTATATTATTCGCTTTGTAAGGCATAAGTCTTGATTATTTAAAATACAGTGTGATTTCCATTTTATTGCTAACTTTTAACATCAAGTTGTTTTTAAAATTAAAAGATACGCTATTGTATACCATCAAGCACATCAACTACGATGTCCTGTTCGAGGGGTCACTACTTACCAAGCTTCCGGGGGATTTTTTATGAATGAAGATTCTTTACATCTTACGCAAAAGTATCCACATATTTTTCAAAATTTTTGGAGTGCGTCTGATGTCATAGAACGGTCATCAGATGGATTTACTGTTGTCAGCCATATTGTTGTCACACCAAATCAAACTCAGTCGACGTGTCCTGAGGTATTTTGAAATAGTTTCAGGGTTCACGTTAATATGGAATTTGTGATTACATAGCAAGTTTACGTCATTGATTAACACTATCGTTGGATTGTCCGTAGAGCCCAAGTGTTCCTAATAGCATATGCACAAGTGACGAAGAAGAATTGACAAGTGGCAACCACACATACTCAAAATGCATCAAAGGAGCACAGTCCGTCAGTGGGATAAAAACGGGCGAATGTGTCTATAACACATTGGACACCTTAAAATTGTAAATAAAGTGGATTAAGTTTAACATTGTATTATTCTTTCAGTCATGAAATGACAATTTCCTTATATTCCAGTTACGACATTCCATGGGGGCATCCTGGGACAAAGACGTGTGAAGTATCTGGATGGTGTCCATTGTTGCCCGTATCGCCTGGAAAGCCCTATGGGTAATTTGCTACGCACTCACAGCTACTGGCTACTGCTTTTTTTAGTGCTGAGTGGCTGATCAATTTATTTAGTTTCTTGTTGAATTTTTCAGCAACTCTACCGACGGCTACGTATTGGAATACGCAAAGAATTTGATTGTGTTACTGAAAACTGCTTCAGACTTTCCCTTATGCGGGGAAAAATATTTCGGACTGCAGGATGAAGGCGAAGACGGAATTCCTCAGTGCAACTATCATCCCGTGAACAATCCAAGTTGTCCGTGGTTTACAATTCATGATCTGGTGCTCTATGCAGGATTTATTTCATATGCAAATGTTGCTTCAACGGTAATTAGTCTTAAAAGCAGTCGTAAAATTCACGTATATCTTTACTTAGCCATTTAGAATCAACACACATAACATTGCATTCAATCATATAGGGACAAATATTCAGAATAACTGTTCATTGGAACTGTGATTTTGATTGGAGTGACACCTGCATGCCTACCTATTCTATTAGTCCTGTTTTTGGGAGAAATAGGCAATGGGAGTCATATTACTGGGAGTAAGTAAAATTTTAATACAAATTAAATTGACCATATTAGTAACATAATGAAACTGAAAATAATTATTATTTTGAATTAACTTCAGGAATCCAATTTATTATGGACAAGGAACTAGAAAGTTAGTAAGAAAATTTGGTCTGAAGTTTATAATTGAACATGAAGGGGAAGGGAGAAAGACAACCATGTGGCTATTGATGAAGACATTTTCGCTGGGATTTCCGTATCTCTTCATTGTAAGAAAGCCCAGAATAAAACTTTTTATATTTTGTAAATACACTGAACTACCTTATGCACGCCAAACTACGTACATACTGGAAATATCGTTAATTATTTTATGAATTTGCAGCCGGGGTTCGTCATTACTTTGCTTTACAACAAATTCTTCAAAAACATAGCAGCGTTCAAAAGGAAAAAGTATTCCCAGTACAGTGAAAGTGATGATATGGAAAAATTAATAATTGTGCCTCCGTCAGCCATGAACATCAATACAATGAATCTGAAGCATGTTTAGTTAGATTAGATATTAATACATGAATGCGAGCTTTATGTTAAAGTTATTTAAAAGATTTAAATTCTTTTATTTTTGTGGTGCATATTGCACCTTTAAATAGCTTCTGCTTGATAATGATCTCACTATTTACTATAAAGACATGTACATGTCACATAACTATTAATAGGTTTTACTATCCTTATATCCTTGTGCCTTTAATCACGAAGAAATAAATTGCATACCTATGCACAAAAGCTACTAGTAACGAGCTCCGATATGCGCATTTAATATGGATAAATACTTGTGTGTTTTCAAATCAAATGATTACTGTGTGCTGTGCCAAAACCTAGAGTTTCATATGAAAGATATCGACCATCACTTATATTATGATCGATGCATGGAAGATAATCAATTACAATAATATGAAATATTTGCTAAATAGAATACGATCGCAGGTATCACAACTTTATTAACTCGTCACCTCAATGGAGTACCTTTACGTGGCTTAAGCCTGAGGTAATAACAATTCACGAAATGCGCCCTATCTAAAACAGTAGTACTTTACTAATTAATTAAGGAAATCATATAATAAATACGAATACGCATATCGCCGTGCGTAATAAGGATATAAAAATAATGGTAGTCTAACTAAAATCAAACTTATTAAACTTAAATCCATAAAAAATTATTATGGATATATCAGTCAATCGTAATTATAGCCTCCGGTCCCACATAATTGGAAATAGATGTAGCTGCCTGTTCTCTTGCACCATGTATATCCCCTTTACGGATACCTCCTAACAATACAGAAGATATAATAAATAGGTTTTTAGTAAAACGATCTCATCAACCACAAAATCACATTCATATTATCTTTACCCAGTTTAGAAATATTTCATCAATTTTGATAGCTTACCATTGTATGTTGCTGATTTAAAGTTCTTTGAGTTTACCGAGGGACTTGATGAGATAGACGTGAGAGAATTCATTAGTTTTGCTGACTGAATAGATGGAGAATTATTTGGTGTTGTAGTTATTTTATTTATGTTCATTAAGCGAGTCATGGACTCTGGTTTCCAATTTCTAAAAATCCCGCTATCCTGATTGTTTACAATTGGCTTAAATACCGGCTGTCTAGGCTTTGAACATGCTAGAATGCGATAGTTTTCAGGCGGAGGGTACCACGATGGGCTGGTATTGCGAAGTGGAAGCATATGAGATCTTGGCTTTTGATTGTGACTTTCGTGCATAGATGAATATGGAGTGTGATAACCATTTAGAACCTTTATAGACTCAATACTTGACTCACTACCCACTGAACGGCACTCGGAAGAGTCATCATCTTCATCTGAAGACACTAAGTCAACCGTTTCGACTTCGACGTTAGTGTTCTTTGCAGGTGATATACGAACACGATAAACTAGTGGAGACTGAGACTGTGGGATCGGGATCCTAGGATTTAATTCAGACTGACGCTTATGGAAAAGTGCAAACAGTCGTTCCATTGTCCTTGTTTGTGCCTAGCGTTTAAAAAATTAAACAATGTAAGCGTTGATCAAGTTTCCGCAGTAAATGAACAATAATCATAACTGCACAAATTACATACCTGCGCCTCTGACAAAGGGTCCAATTTTTTGAGCACGACTCTCGGTGACTTTTTAGGCGCACTTACTGAGCCTATAATAGAATAATAATCTAGTTAGTTTTAATTTAAGATTAACAAATAAAATGCGTTTGTATTTCCTTTGAAGTATAAATTAGGAATTTATGAATAAACTCAGCATTGTGTTACACTAAATAAAAAATTGAATCGTGATTAAAAAGTTGTGTAAATTCAAACCTGAACTGGGCACAAGACCAATTGCTATCATAAATAAGAGTTTGCTTCGTTCATCCCCAATACGTTCTGTAGAAGGAAGCTCTACAGTTCTGGTAACACAAACGGTTTTTCCTGAAATAATTTTAAAAAAACTAAATTACATGAATTAAACCGACGCAACCATTCGAGTCAGTCAACCACAACTTGACGTCAACAAAATAAACAAAATTTTATGCCACCACCAAACCAAAGGTGGAAGGAAAGCTACCTATAACATACTAAAAGCGTTATGCAACCTTAATCATAAAGGTCATTTTCCGTTGGATCAATGTTCTAACTCATGATATGTATGATGTTTAAAAATGCTTCACTTGTTATATGCGTGAATGTGATCATCTTATAAGATATTGACTTGATAATATGATTTGCTGATTGCTAACTAAAGTAAGTCTTAAATCGTTCAGAATATTCAATTACTCAACTCTAATCACGCCTACAAATTATAAAGAAATAACTAACTAGGTACTTATACTTGTATAAAAGAAAACAAAACTGAAGAATATAATTAGGTGATACTATAATAAATGAATACTTTTATTTTAATTCCTAAAGATAAGCGATTGCTAATATTGGGAATACTTAATTTTGCACGCTTTTGGGTCTATACGTACGTGATATGATACTTGTCAAAAAGCAAATTAACGAAACTGGTTTTCCAGTAGGCTCACCTTTCAGTCTGTCTGCAGCTCTCTTGTTTTTTATAAGTGACCTTAGTACTTTCAGAGAACCCCTTGAACACATCTTATGGGACTGGAAATTTATGCACACAACAACAGTATCATTCTCTCATACTTTTTTAGAGTTCCGTCGACTACGATTCCAGGCAGGGTCGTCCTTGTCTTTACTCCTGTTTCCTTTCTTCATTTTGTCCCAACTTTAATCGACGGTTAAAGATCAATCCTAATTCTGCACAATATCCCTTCCACTACTCCAATAACGGTGTGAATTTTAAAAATCACCTTTACTCATAACAATCATAACTTATAAGCACCATCGATTTTATCGACATACTTAAATCAAATTAGTAAAAATCAACGCTAATTTCAAATCTCTTATTACTATGGTTACGCGTTACGTAGGCGTTTCCATGATAACGTACTTGTCTTAATTATACACGGTACAGTAATACAGAACAAATTTTTTTTCGAAAGTGAGCTGCTTGAGTAACCTATCTAACTTAACTTTAGTATCTATGCAGCATTAGCACTTAATAATTTCAAATAACTAGTTAGTATTAGAAGTACAGACTTATTGATACTAAATTTTTGATAACAGTGCAAAATCTGTTTTATTTGACACCAACTGCATTACTGTGTAAGTAATCGCAAAAAAATTTACTCTGATACGAAGAAAACAGATGACTACAATTTGTAGTGGCTGTACTTAACTGATAAATCTAAACTTTGTGGTTGGTTGTTATAACTATTTTGGATAAAAATAACAGCCAGTCTTGAATTTCAATTTTGAATTTATGTCAAATATTTGTGTCTTCGCCTTCGCCGTAAACTTTCTAATTCTGTCTATACCCTAATCAAAATTCCACCTTACAAAATTTTCCCGCCACTACTACTAACGACATCTGGCTTCTCTCCACACACGAGCTAAACAGAAATTATTATTATTTCCTTAAATAGTAAATAACTAGCTTTAACTTACAAACAATTTGCAAAATCGTTAGTTCTGGAGACCCCTTCCAAGACTGGAGATTTCAAAAATCAAAAATGTTTTCTAAGTTTCTTGTTTGTACACACGTCACAAAAAGGCGTAAAGTAGCAAACCTGCCTCGAGCAGTGAACGATGGACACTACCTCTGAGTTGTTCACCATCCACCCACTATTATCCTTTTACAGTAAGGTTTGTAACCACTCACTACTCACTAGTGCACATTTGCGTGTGGAACTCTCTCGTGTAACGCATTGAAAGATACAATCTTCAGCATGCGCAGGATAGGATGCGGTAGCATATTGCTGGGTGCTGTGAGTTCCTTCTATATGAACTGCACGTGAGTTTCCAACGGACACTCACACAGTGAGTATTGCGTAGATACGCTTCTTTCCCTGCCTGCGCGACACGGTTAGGATAGATAAAGGGATAATAGTGTCAGTAAGAGTAAATAGGTTTATCGTATGGTTAATAGCATAAAAATATTAAGTAATTTTATATTGCAAAAAATTAATTCGGTTAATTCTGAAAATATAGCACTTCATTATTGCTAACTCTATATCGATTTTGCCTTTTTAAAGTATTAGATATAATTAACTATTATTAGACTAGTGAAAAAGGCCAGTTGCACACGCATATGCGCAAGGGCCTAGTTAGTAAAAGGGGTTGTTCACATATTACAACAATTAAAATTTAATTATTGAATCATACAAATGCATCCAGCTTAACTGTGCGAAACGCTGCCTCGCCCCGATTGTGCTGGAATTTATAATTATACCCAATTTTGGGGTTCTGAAAATAATGAATTTCAGCTAAAATTATCTGATATTTCTCCATTTAAGGACCCAAATTTGCTCTGTATGATAACCTTTGTTTGACCGCATTGGAGAAATAAATAATAGAAATAGATAAATTTTGCTGAAATTCATTATTTTACCCAAATTGCTCTGTATGATACCGATTTTACAGTTTCACTCGAAAAGACTTTTAAGTTTCATTCACAACTTGGATTTAATAAATACATTTGAATAGTTTGTATGAATAATCATCATTTTGGAGATTCCGGTTATTTATGTAGGTTATCCCTGAATGCCAAGTGCCAAGTCTCTCTTTATTTAATTCTTTAATTAAAATAATACTTCTAATGGGATTTTAGGTTTGTTTAGTGATATATTCACATTAGTAGGTAACCATGAAACCCTCCTATATGATAACATTAGAAATTGACCCTTTTGGGTCTAATTTCCGGAGTCAATTTTGGTTTTCCGCAAAAAACTTCTTTTGGTTTCGTACTCTACTCGACGAAACAATTTGATTGACATATTGCATGCATGTGATGTGAGGGCATTCATTGTCGTAATATACCCTAGTCCTTTGCATATAAATCTTTGAACTTAAGCTATACAATACTTTCGTAAAGTTTAACTAAAGGCTTAAAAATTAGTGTAGTCCTTTATAGAAGACTATAAAGTACCCGTCAATCGCAAAAGCTATTGACCCTTTGATCTCACACGACCTAACATAATCTAGCCATTATTGACCCCTCTACGCATCCTCCATTACCAAATTAACATTGTAGGATAGGATATACATACTTTAACATTACAGGATATGTGATCCTTTTTGACCCCTCCTACCCACCCTATTACGAAATTATTTACCGGAACAATCAATGGTCATAAATAAAAGTGCATTTGGTGAATTATGTATTTTCCATTTCTCCAAATGCACGTTTTTAAGTATTTCTTATGATGCTCCCCGGTCAATAACATCGTACAATATAAACTACCTAATATAGTCAGGGTTAAGAAGTGGTTGGCAAAAAGTAGCAAAGAAGAGAGGAGAGAAGAGGGTCTTTGCTATTAGGAATCGAAAGCTAGCCAAACAGGCATTGTTACTAAAAAAATGAACCCTAGAACTGACCTCGACTGTTACTGATATTATTTTGGCACACTCCTAACCTAGGTAGTCACTTTAAGCAAACTCATCTTCAAAATTAATTTCGTAATGTAGTATTAATTAACTGAATGCCTAAATGGAAAGCACAAATAAAATAATGAGCCCTCTCTATGACTGATGACATCGTCTTTCCTTTCCGCGTTCCTTCTCACTTACACCACACAGTTGATAGCTTACTTTGATAATGTAAGTGCATCACTCGACTGACTCGACTTGCTGTGTTTACTGTACTGTATTACTATTCATTCAAGCTATTTATCTTACCCTAATATTTCTAAAAAATCGCCGTCGAGCCTCATCAAAGAATTTTGGCCAATTTTGAAATTAAAAGTAATTATTTAATTAACTTCCAATTAACCTAGGCACCTGAAAAAGAGGGCGGTATCCGTTATAGTGTTAGCAAGATACTGCCGAAATTTCAACGCGCTACGATCAGTAGTTTAGAATTTGAATCATAAAAGGACACGAAAAAATTGAAATTTATCCATTTTTATATATTAGGAAGATCACCCAAAGGCTAAAATCAAAATCCTTTACGTTGTGACTTACTTAAAAAAAATAGATGACATCACATTCTCGTAGAACGGGTGAAACATCTAGTTCTTATAAATTACATAGGGACATAACAGATTGCGCTGGTGTTTGGGAGAGAAGACTGCACAAGGGACGTGCTAGTTAAACTACTGATGGTATTGACGAGAAAAGTACCCTAGTGGGTATCGCAACGGTAACGGTTGAACTTAGATGAACAAAATAAACTGTGCATTAATTAAAGTGGAAGCAAAAGGTAGCGCCTCTCAACTAATATTACCAATGACACCTTTTTATTTCATCGAGTTTGTTGCCGTTGAATCAAATTGAAATGAACAATGAAAGCATATTAAGATGCTGCGCGGTAATATGTACCAATGTACCTGCATATATGCGTTCATGTACAGTAAGGGTCCTTTGCCTTTGGTCACAAGTCACAATTTCTTTTCCGGATACCAATGCTGTTTTATTTTTTCATGTTCTGTCCCCATTTCCAATTTCGTTTAGGACCATGGTGATTTTTTTAGGATGGTGTGTTTTCATTTGTAAAAAGAATGCGGGGCCATTTCACCTTCGTGGCGAAGGCTTCACCGCTGCGGATCTTTCAAAATGTCCAACCAGTCCAACGAATCCAACCTATGAACGTCATATGAAGTGGACTCTGGGCTGACTGACTTGAGGAATGTGTCTATCTACCTATGCACTCCAACCCAACGTCTTTTGGTCAGATCTGCTGTACATTTCCGCTCGATTCCTTTTATCCGATTGCTGATCATATCCGGCATGAGGAAATTGTGCTTTAGTAGCGAATTCCATTTGGAATGAAATCCAGTACCCGTAGAGCAGAAAACGTCAATCCCGGGGAAACTGAAACAGGCAAGGATTTCGAGAAAGGGGTAAAAGACTGCTTCACATTCCGTTTACACGGTTCAAGGTTACAAAATTGAATTTGGAAGTGAAGACGGAACTGGAAATCAACAGCTCGCTTGGCTTTGCATTATATTCTGAATTATGCTCTTACCTGATTTTTGCACAGTGCTAGTACTAGTATCGCTGTTAAACGCTGTTTGCTGTGTGGGAAGTCTATCATGAAACGTATTACCTACATAGAGTGTAGCTATGCTGGTAAAAGTGTATGCGCTGCAAATCATATGGGTGCAACTACAACGTGCTTTAAGTTACACATATGAAGCTGTATGTGCAAAATTTTATTTTGCGATGTGCACACTGTTGCAGCGCTGTCATAGTCAGTAATTGGTGATTAGATTATTGATTTGCTAAAACAGCTTTGAAAATAGTCAACCCAAGTGTAGAAAAAGTTCACGTCAAATATGTAGTCCCCAAGAAATACGTTTATTTAGCTGTTTTTTGCAAAGCAACCGAAACGTTGAGATTTGCAAGACATAGACCGAGATAATCCTATTCATTACCTACGAAGATTATAATTCATCTAGTTCAGTAAATAAATGGTTAATAATACGAAGAATTTGCTGGCCTGCACGAACTAGCAGTGTTTGATGTTCAATAAGACAGTTATTACAACTTGTGTTCTGGAAGGAACTCACAAAGAGAGTGACTGTCAACTGATATTTCCTAACTTCGTACCTGATTTAATTAGTCTTCTCATCTGAACAGCCATTTTTATACAAACAGAAAAGTACGCAACATTTTCCTTCCAATTCAAAATTCAGATGCATGTGCGAGCTGCGTTTGTTAAGAGATAACGTTCTGCTACAGTGAAGGAGGCTTTAGTTACCGTTTACTGTAGGAAGCAGTTGGCCAAGCTAACCAAAAAGTTATCTTTCAAGAGTACTTACTTATAGTTATAGTTGTCGGTGTAGGTAGAGTCAAGTCTCTCCTTCATTTACTCACGTCAGACCATCTTATTGTGTAAATGTCAATGCATAAGACTGAAATTATATGAACTTATTACACCAGTCGAATTTTTTTCTGCAACATTATTGAAACACCTTTCAAAAAAAAGTTTGCCTTAATGACGGATCGTTGCGCTCAAACGGTTTCATCAACAACGATATCGACATCATTAACATCATTGAATTGTCATCTTCCGGTGCTGTTAGCTCAATTCCTCCGGCAGAAACTGATTGAGAAATCAGGTATCGAATATGTTCCGATAATTTTTAAATTTTTTAATGCTTCTTATCTT
>JAHZND010003775.1:0-16220 GCA_027744115.1 Acrocyrtus sp. NNG-2020 | reverse complement strand
AGAAAAGATGGAAATCCTTCTACATATTGCCGGCTTGTTGCTTGCATGTACTTTAATTACAGCCAACGAAAGTCAACTGACACTGCTGGGAAGGGTGACCGAAAGAGACCAATCGGTAGCGTACTACTATAGAGCTGAACCGCAAGTGGTATGCTGACACGTCCCAAAAATCTTTTTAAAATTAAATATATCTAATTTAATTTAGAACTAAAAATTCAATTTAGCAAATTTTATTAATATTTTAGGATTGGGAAACAGCCAAGTCCGTTTGCGAGTCAGAAGGAAAAAGACTGGCAACAGTTTCCAGTTTCAATCAGACGATGATGGTCGTTAACAAAATTGGAGAAATTGTGACATTGGCAAACAAAACATGTCAGTTAATTACCAAGATTCTTCCAAAGTACCATTAAATATCTTCATATTGATTCTTACAATTATTAATTTTTTTTCAATAATATTTGCAGCGAATTCTGTGTGGACAGCGGGCAGAGAAAATCTTGTTGCAAGTGGGTATCGCTGGGATGATAATACGCCCTGGGATATTACTGTGTTAGGCAAGTGGATGCATTTTCGGTGCCTGCCCTACGTAATCTGCGTAGAACTAGCGGTAACACCTCACACTGGCGAGCACTGGTTTGCAGCGAGGAGGTGCCGATCCCGACGATCCGTACTGTGCAAGGAAGTCGCATACGCAGGGTAGTATTAAAAGGTCCTTATTGTGATTCTTTAATGTATTGGAAATGTTATGTATTGCAAAAATTAACTAAAAAATGTTATTCCGATGTGGGAACTCCAATTGAAAAAATAAAAACGTGGTGAAGTTTGATTAGAATGGAGGTTGCGGTTAGACTTTCTATATTCTTATTTCGAGTACATTGTGGACAGGTCAGCATACAACTACGAATGTCTTTTTAAATAGTTTCTCATCATACTAAAAAAATTAAGCAGCCTACGGAGTTTTTATTGCCAAATACTGCAATATATTCAGCCAATTAACAATTCTTGGTCTTTGCAACGGCCATCGGGAAGCATTCTACAGGAGTGCAGTGGGAATTGGCAAATCGGCAAAACGTATCTACCTTGGATTTGCGGAAATTAAAATGAAAATGAATTTGCTGAATGAAAGCAAAGGTACGCGTATCAAAAAAGAACAAAGTACGTAGGCATATAGGTAGCATGCGGCTATTGAGAATCTATAGTGATGTGTGTAGCGTACACAGTACAATTACAAACTATCTGTTCGCTCGCACTACACAGCAGAAAAAGTATGTTCATGATATACCATGACATGTTCATGTTGAGATTGAACAGAAATGTAAACAAAACAAACTGATTGCCACGAGGAGAATCAGAGTCAGCTGCAGAGTGTTTTTGAAAGAGATTAAAAGGAAACATGCCTATCTGCTGAAGCTAGGGTAACGGAATCGAAGTTTTATAGTTCAAATTAATTAATAAAAATAAGTAATCGAAGTAGAGATTCTTATTTTCCTTTTTTTAGATAATGGCTGACATTAACCCGAGAAGTGACTTCGTAGTTGACACTGGCAGTTTTTGCTTTTTGTGTTTACAATTAGGCCCAAGTTGTGCTGCAGTGGAAAAAGGAAATGAGGAAGTGGATACTCTGCTGCAGCTAACGTCGTTTCAGTACTTCTCTCGCTATCTGAAGATGAATTTAGGAAAGACTTTCACTGAAAACTTGACAATTTCTGCCGATCTCGTTAACAAAGTTGAAAAGGAAATATTAAAAGTGTGGCTGTGTGGAGAGTGTAAGATAGTTACGGAGAAGTTCTCGACCTTGTGTGCACTCTTTGAAAAAGTCGAGATTGAAATGATGGACTGTCTAAAAGTTATTTTTGATAAGATAAAAGTAGGGAATGTCAATGGGTTAGAGCACTTTCACAATACGAACCAAGAGGCACTTAAGATTGCAGCGGTTGTGAGAGAGCTAGCAGCCGAGAAGTGTTAGTATTTCCTTCACTATTAGTTTAAAAAAACATTTTGACATTAAACGACATTTAGGTGCACGCCGTATTAAAACCGATCTTCCCCGTGTTCAACTGTCATCACTAAACATTAGCAAAGATTTATTAGAAGCCAATAGAAAATCTATAGCTGTTAGCAATCGTGTTCACGATGATAATGAGCTCTCACCAAGGTCACCCATGAGTACCTGCGGGAGCATAATCTCAGTGGATGATGAATCAACTTTCAGTTCTGAAAACGATTCCGGCAATGTGGCACAACAGTTCTCTGATAGCGAACCCGCGGAAACCCAATCCCCGGATACCCGTGTGGAAAGTAGCGAGCAGTTTCCCGAAAATTGCGAAACTCACTCTGAACGAGAACAGCAAAGTCAGCAAATAATTCAAGAGGAGGATAAGAATGAGAACGATCAGCAAATTCCAAGTGGAAATGAGCTGGGAAATGGAGTTCCTTTCATCCCAAACCCTGGTGGAACAGGAATGAGCTACTTGGTGCCAATCAATGGAGTGTACATGTACAAATGCAGTTCCTGTACAATGGAATTCTGTACACGACCTGAGTCTCATTTACACTACAAAAAAATACACCTAAATTTTCAATTCAGTTGTGAATACTGTAAATTTGCTTGTTTTGGTTCGGAAGAGGAACTGAGTGAGCATTTCCAAACTTGTCCACGTAAATTAGCCGGCAGCAGTGGAAATAGTGAACATGTTTGCAAAATTTGTCACAAATGTTTTAAAAATTCTCAATTGTTACGGGTTCACGTTAAATATACTCATTCCGGAGAGCGGAAGTTTGCCTGTGACATGTGTACTTGGAAGTTCAAGACAAGCGGTAATCTTAGAAGTCACAAGAAAAAGGTTCATTTCAAAAAGTGAGTACTCCAAATTTCAAGTGCTAATGCGACACATTAAGATTATTTAAATTTGTTGATGTTTGTCGGGGAAAATCAGGAAAAAATTGATGTTAGTTAGGTGACCCATCATTAGTTTTAATGTATAGAATATCTAACAATACTTTGTAATCATTTGTATTTTTTTGGTTGCCATTAATTTGGAAAGTTAATCAAATGCTTTGTAAGAAATGCAATGAAAGTATCTACTTTGTTTTCTTCACTACTAATTTATTTGCATTTCTAATTATCACATTAACCATGATTTTTTCTCACATTTGGAAATAGTTCTACGAAGTGAGTATTTCTACTTCCTCAACTAATGACAATATATAAGCTTCCATTTTCTTTATCCGCTCGGGAGAACAAGTTTTTAAATGCTTTTGAACCAAGTCGACAAACACATTAGCCCAGTTGCTCATATCAGTTTTATTTACATCCACCAGGCTCATAACTGCAGCAAATTCCTCTGTCATAATAAGCCCAAATCCGAGGGCAAATGGTTCAACCTTTTTACAGAATTCCTCGAAAAGATCCTCAAAATCAGAAAATTATTTTTCAACTTTTCTTCATGAGAAAGAATTTAAAATTTCAATTGATCATTTAAAGTTCAGCTGAAAATTCCTACCTCAAATTTTAAATTAGTCGGATGCCCTAAGTCTCCCGTCACTTTCTGGAACGTGTCCAAATACAACCGCAGTAAGGCCTTTAGGTGGCCTTCCCTCACAATTGGCTTCACACTGGAAAAAATATAGTATACCAAGTCAATCACGGGGCTATTATACCTCACCATCTGTAAGTCAATTGCGACGTGATGGCATAATTTTCCCGTTTTGGAGTCCCTGAGGAACATCATGTTATTGTTCCAAAAGTCGCTACAAAATATGATACAAAAAATTAGTTCATTACGCATAAATAATTTTAAATTTTTTTTTTGGAACTAACCCGTGAGTAAGAACGTTGATAATTCGCTCTTGGGAACCAATTTTGACCAGCATTTCATCAAACAATTTATCCTTAACTTCTCTCAGCTTGTCAATGGCATGTTTAAATTTTTCCGGATTACTTTGCTCTAAAATATTGATGCTGATATTTACCCCATTTTGGAACGTGGGTGCCATCACACATTGTAATGGCTTTGAAGTCCAACCGTCGAAACTAAAGTCGGGATACTTCTTAAAGAATTTTTCTGGTCCTCCGTGTTCCTGAATAATGGCATGCGAGACAGCGTGATGTTTTGCTAATGATTGGAGAGCTAGGCTTGCTGCATCCAAATCTTGCCTGTCCGCCTTGTCCAGCAAAATGTAGCCTTTCCCCAGCACCAAGTTTTCAAGGACAATCATTTCGTCATCTCCGTAGTAGAATTTTGGGTAGAAGTCAATCAAATTGGGATATCCTTTGGATTCACAGAATTTCTTTGCAGCGGGGAGATACTCTCCCAGAAAGCAAGCTTCTTTGGGAAACGTCCTCATCTCAGCAGACATCGCCATGTGGGAGGCATTTGTTGTTTGTATCTTCGTAAATAAATTCAGTGGCTTCAACTCCGGATTTGAAAACTTCACCGTTACGTATCTTGCCTGGCTAGCAAAACCTTCGCGAACCCCGGGATCTTCAACGATAACATCGGAGACTTCGTCGGTGATCCCGTTGGACTTTAAAATTTCCTTGTACTTCTGAACTATTTCAGGTGGAGTTGACTCTCCAGATTTGGATGCCATTTTGGATAAAGTTAAATAAGTGGTGTATGCTGATTTTTAGATTTGTAACTGAATGTGCTCCCAGGTGGATGCAGAAATTCAACTGATTTTAAAATGAGACATTTCAATTCAATATTCCACGAGACACCATTAGATATTTTCTGCTTAATCATCTGACCACGTACGCTTATATAATTACATAGCAGATAACGTACAATGAGTTTAGTGAGCATGAGATCCCGATAAACTATAAATTGCATGATAACTTAATGATAATGATAATGGAGGATGAGGCATATACCTATTAATCAACAGAGATAGTGATATAAACCGTGATGATAATTTTTCCTTCTCAGTTTTTGTAAAGCGGATCGCCACAAGATATAATTCGAGTGAATTCATATGCCAGTGTTTAAAGAATAAAACCTGGCACGCGGGCATCGTTTATCTTTTTTGGAGTGCACGACACGGACTCATTATTTATTTGTCCAATGCTCTGTGGATTCCTCACAATATGCGTCTGCTCACAAAAAAGAGATTTTTGGTCTATAGAAAAAATCTGAATTGGTTTAAATTGGCTGTAATTGCTTTTGATTTTTGTAAAAATTCATTTTGTTTTCATTGGAAATGCTGCAACTAGCTGAAAGGAATTTTTTAAAAACATTTAACCATATTAAACCAGCAATATCGTAGCTGTATGCAACTTGCAACTGGATCCGGTTACATTAAAGTTTGCATAAATTGCTACTTAGTACTTATAAATATGTACACATGTTTTCATTGGAAACGGCATAAATTTTAGATTATTTGCAGATACACACAATTTATGGATAATATTTTTTACAAATCACAAACGCTCTCATTCTTCATTAAATTCTGCTTTAGATGATCTAAATATAATCTCACTTTGCCCCAACATAAACTGTGAATCGCAGAACACAGAAACCGTACACGGAAATAAAATGACTGTTCACGAACACAGATTTGTACGCACTGTCCAAAAAATACCAAATAAGTTAATAGTTCAAGTGGAGTTATAGTTAATATTTATTTTTTGAAGAGTTATTCAAGCTCTTTGAGCTCATCCTCGTAAAACTCTGTGCGTGCAGCCTCATCCTCATCGTGTTTTACATTAGCTCTATGTTCGATTCCTAAATGACTTTCAAGTGCTTCTATTCTCGATTTCAGTTCCTCAATTTCTTTACCATAATCCTCAATAAGTTGCTTAACAGTGGTACGTTTACGTTTGTTTTTGTAGGCGCAAATGCTCCAGTGCCCCCTGCTAACAGTTCTAAGAACGCAGGCTTCTTTTAGGAAACAGGCCAGGGAGACGACTATTCCTGAGCCAAGCAGAGAAAAAATAACTAAGAAATTCTTTATCGGTGAGGACATGTCAGTCGAGGTTTCGTTTCCGATGGACGGTGAAGAGCTCCGAAAGTGGTAGCCTGAGTAAAAGAAAGGGTTAATAACAGATGTCCACCAATCTATTATTCCCGACTCTTTTATGCGAGCCAGTCTGTCCATATGTGGAGGAGCTATGAGTCCGTCGAAGTGGAAGTAATTACTTTCACTGAGATAGACCCCCTTCAATGGATAAATCCCGCCAACATTTACATAGTTTATATAATTCTGTGATTTTACTTGCGGAACCAGAATGGCAGCTGACTTTGTATCGCAGTTGTGAAGCGTGAGAGCAACCTCAATATTATGTAAATAAAATATTCTTTGTAGCAAACCCTGCCCATCTTCAACAGTTTCCTTTACAATCTCGCGCCACTTGGGATACTTTAACTTATACCAAGCTATAGCATCCACTAATAATTTTTTCGAAGGAACCAACTGTGTGTAGTTTATAATTTTATCCAATGTTTTTACCTCTGCGTTACTGTTGTAAGCTGCGTCTCCGGTTCCAAAAATTTTCCTGACTTCCGCCCAGGTTTCCAGAACTAGTCGGCTCTTACTAAAAATTTCCTCGCCCTGATCCGTGCTTCTAGCAACAAGTGAATTAGAAGTAACATTTAAAATGTTAAGGCCATTTCCAAATCGGATGTAGGAAACTCTCATGTAAACGTTAATCTTGTCTTCAACTAGTTGTTCAAATGTTTCGTAGAAGAGTGGCTTTCTCGGTTGCACCATGTTGTATACATTATCGTTTTTATAAGCATTACTTAAAACCAGCCCAAGCAACATAAATATTCCAAATTGGATCCGACGAGCTGTATATCCTTGGCCAAGAAATGTACGTTCGAGAAAGGGGTCACCCTGCTCCAGTAAAACTTTTATCACAGAAAGTATCTGTGACTTAACCAGAGGTACTTTTTGCACCAATTTCGATGAATATTTTTCCCTATAGTGAGTGAGAATTTTATAAACTACAATTAGAGCAGTTACAGTTATTCCCAGAGTGATCCAAACTGAAGTGCTGAAAACCCTCACCAACTCCTGAAATGGATAAGGTGATTTTCCTCTAGTCCCGCAAGTAAGAAATTCTAGACCTAAAGTTGGCCAATTAGCTCGAAAAGGATAGTGAAGTTGTCGAGAGCGTAAAACAGATGTAACTAATTTATTGGAAATAATGGGCTCCTCAAAGTCATTTGCCAATTTATGTAGCCTACCATTGTCGCAGGCAGTAGTGCTACCCAATGGTAAACTGTGAATCAAAGTATAATTCTTTATCAACAAAGTTGCCAGATGTATCAGAATTTTATCCCTGATGTTTCTATTATAGTTGTCGTTCTGCTTATCAAAAGCTGACCGTAAACCAACCCAACTAGAAATAAAAGTGTTGCAGATCCTGCCGAAAACGTGCTTCCAACTTTCGGTGCCACTACTCGAATAGACATTCCAAATCCACTTCCTTTCCCAGCTACGTGTTATTGCTTGGCTGACAATTGTCGAATTTATTTTATTTGCGATAACTTGGAAAGCAACAGAGTCCACTGAGTTCACTGCAGTGAAAATAAACGAAACTTTGGTGACTTTCCCAGACGCCACTTCTGCTAAAAGGAACGCACGATTTACTGCCCTGTATGAAGTTATCCAATCTTCGTCATGTAAATGCATGTACATGTGATTAACCCACAGTTCAGAAAACCAAGTCTGCTTCTCTTTCGAAATTTTATGCCAGTGAAATTTGGCAACGAAGAAAAAGTGAATTGACGTAATGGTGCTAGGCAGAGGCACGATAAAAGGTTTATGCCGATGTGCCTCAGGATACTCCCAGAAATGGGGATATTTTAAAGCCCAGATGCAGTCGTTGAAGCAATCTGTGCTAGAAAATACTGTGGCAGCAACAGTGTTCCGTTCCATATAGCTGAGAGGAGGGGGAAACAGATTTACACTTATCTCGCAATTTAGACTTCGGGAATGAGACACAAACCAAAATCGATCAAATTGAGCGCAGCTTTGCGTAAATGACCCTTTCATTCTTAGCTGAGTGTAATTCCGTGTCTGTAGGCAAAGTGAGAGCAGCCTTTTTGGATCCATTTTACTGAACTCTAATATCCACGTTAGCTGCCAGCGGAATTTAGGGTTATGAATAAGACGGTCGTGAATAAGAGCTGTGGTAGGTTTCCTGAGAATAATTGGCTGTTGCAATCCTGTAAGATGGACCCCCATAAAATTGGTGACAGGAATGAGACAGTTGCTCTGCTCAAATTCATCCAGCCCTTCTAGATTGACGGGGCCCGGATTGCTACCCCAAACTACAAAGATTCTGTGCCAAAAGGCTGACATAGCTTTGCTGTTAGATGGTGTTTGGAACGTAGGAGCTGTTGATTCGGACAGTTTTGCAACCGCTACATTATTGTATTGTTCCATGAGAATGTAATAATCAGCAGATACAAAGTAAACTGAAAAAACTTGTTCCGTTGGCGGGAATGATTAAGAAATGGCATTTTGTAGTCACTAAAGCTGCCTATAGTAAAGTTGTTTGTAAAAAATTGAGACCTACGAGCCGAAAATTGTGTTTAGCTCAAATGCAATAAATTCAAAAAAGACTTTTGACGAATTGGTTTCAGATTGAGAAAGGACTATCAAGTACCTAATTTAGTACATAATACCGTTGCTTTTTGCCAAATGTTGCGCTCAGGCTGCTGGTTATGCTAAAACTGAGATAACCTTCTGAAGCTTTTTAGTATGAGTCGAGCTACAATTCGCTGGTTCAAGAAGAGAATAAAGCACCTTCATCGATATGCCTGTGGCCATCACTATAATACATTGATATTTATCGTTTTTTAGTGGTTTAGTGCAACTTTAGGTGCAGCATATAACACTTTTAACCATCGCTATGCTCCTCGGCCTCCGTTTCAAAAAACATATCTTCGTTAAATGTTTTTGCAAGAGGTACCCTAAACTGGTTGTATAAAAGACCTTCAAATTTATATTTCATTGGGTGAAATAATATTGACTAAGCATATATGCATGAAAGAAAACTTTTACTTGGTTAACCAAGGCTAAATAAACTAATACCGATATTTCGCTGATTGTTTGGTTTCGTTATTTTTTGTTCTAGGTAATTACAAAATTTCACCTTGATATAACAGAGATATATTACCTATATCACTTAAGTCAATCATTTAAAAGTTAATTTTAATTCAATCTGAAATCTTTTTGAATTTTGTTGTCAACTCTAACTCCTATCAATACACGTAATAGTACATAATTACCGAATACTGCTTCGCCAAATTCGTACATTTTTATCAAATCATTTTATGGTGTTCGATCAATGTCGATTTAATTTTGATAAGTTGACGTAAAACAAATTCCATGTGACATGCCACACAGTATACTTCTAAAGTATTAACAACTTTTACATGTAACATTTCGATTTATCTTGTCGTCACCTTGAGCAGTTTGCGCACGGAATACTAAAATTATTACAGTTATTGCGCAACGAAATTTTCATTTATGTCGATATGCACTTCTATTCCAGTTGCCGTCATTAAATTTAAAATGACGTCCTAAATTGCGGGAATGAGAACGTCAAGAGGGTGTATAAATTGAAGCCGAATTTTTTTTCCATTGGCATTCACTCGGCGGAATTAATGGCAATCAGTCGATAAAAGTCAATATTTTAGAAACATTTTCACTCGAAAAATAAAGCCAATACACTAGGTCGACATGCAAGAAAAACTCGCTTTTTTGCTGTTTGTGGCCGTTACTGCCGGCGCACTGCCTTCTACAGGAAACTTGAAAACGCAAATCCGCCATAGCAGTGACCTTCATGGCCAACCATCTTACATTATGGGCATTTCCCCACTGGTGAGTTTTCATCGAATTTTTTGGCATTTCATTTCATTAATATAAACTCTCCTAAAAATAGCAAATTAAATAACTAGTCTATCTTCTAATTATTTTTAGAGGACCTACGAAGAGTCTACGGATTTTTGCGGGGAATACGTTGAAACCTATCTTGCTGAATTAGAGACCAAGGAGGAAGAAGATTATATCCTGAAGTGGATTCACTCCGAGGACGATGTCGTCTTTGTTTGGGTAGGTGGCAGATGGAATGGAAACGACTCATATGTTTGGGGAGATGGCCAACCACTCCGTAGCGAGTCCTGGCTCCCCGGAGAGCCCAGCGAAAGAAACGAAGATGGTCGCGTTGCACTCGTAGCATATAACAACACCATGTACGGATTCACGACGTTTCCAAAGACTGACAAACATTCTTGTCTTTGTAAAAGATAACTTTCTATATTTTATAAAATGAGATTGACATTAATTTTATTTGATATCGTTTTTAATAGTTTAACGAACGTAGCCACACTAAAATGTTTAAATAAACAGAGACATATTTTCAAAGTCATAATCAAATAACAAAAATATCTAATTACGAAATGAAAAACGCCGTGGAACAGTTATATTATTTCTCTTATCATTTGTGTCGCCGAACAATCATTCAACCAATCAATTTCAAACCAATAAATTTCACCAATCAACATGACATTATTTAAATTATTTATTTTCATTTGTCGGATCGTCTGTCAAATTGATAATTACAAGTTGACATACAGCAAGTTATGTTATTGAATATATTGGATAATGCTAATTTATATACACGCCGTGTTTCAAATGGCCTTTGTGTGCAATTTTTGAAGAGTTACCTTGAACGTTACCAACACTACCATAAATAGCACGGTTAGTTTAAAAGCAATGCAGTAAGTACGTAGCTGGTTCACTTTAGCTCAAGCAAAGCATATTTTATTGAACTTAGGACACAACTGTAAAATGTAAAGAGATACAATAATATTTAATCGTCTTATGCCAACATAATTTATATAACTTTAATTAGTACTTTTTACTGTAAAATCGCGCTAATCCAAAACATAATTCAGAAAGTAAACTGACTGGGTTTAGTTATTTCTAATAAGGTATTAATAGCGATGAATGAGGAATCGATAGTGTAGATCAGTCTTTTCTACATTATATGTTCACCAAGTAGCGAAAATTTTATAACTGAGGATGAGATAGAGATCACATTCGTATTTATTCTGAGTTAAATGATTTTCGCTTAATGACAAATGTTCTATTGCACACTATCAAAAATTTGGGTAAATATATCATATAAAAGATAATTAGTAGTAATTAGTAATACTTGGTGAAAAGAATTTTTATACTATAAATTCACAGAGGTAAGAATTTTCCTCGGTCTGAGGACGGGTCAGAAAACCGATTCCGCTTTCGTTTGTAAGAAGGGCAACACGACCGTCCTCATTTCTTTCACTGGGCTCTCCAGCGCGCCAATGGAAATCATTTCGGAGTGGCAGGCCACTCTCCCAAACATAGGAGTTATTTCCATTCCATTTTCCAGCAAGCCAGATATTCTCAAGGCCAAGGCCTTCCAGTCCATTTACCCACTTGAGAACGTAATCTTCCTCCTCTTTTGTCTCCAGCTCAGCGAATTGTCCTTGAGATTGGATACAGTTGAGATGAGCTTCGTCGTAGGTTTTCTATAATCAATGCAAAAATGATTTGAATGAATTTTTTTAAAAAAATATTGTTGGCTGTTAACAAGAAAAATTATTAGTACTTAGAATATCAGAACAACGTACAGGTGGCCACACAATAATCTGATATGCGTTTTGGAGGTCATTACTAGGACGTCTGAGTATTTTGATTTCTTTTGAAGAAGGAAGTGCGGAGGCAGCAACCGCCACCAGCAGCAAAATAGCGAGCTCTCCCTTCATGATTATGCTGTAATGGCTGCAAATGCACAGAGAAAGTAAGAATTGAGTTGATTTAGTATAGTTAATAACAATTAGCTCGTAGGATCCGAGTTAGTTAAATGAATACCATTTGGTAAAACTGTGCTCGTTTTTATACGCAAAGCTTATTCCGCTTCTGGGAGTGCATGTCACAATCTCACAAGTGGGCATATGTATAAAGCGGAGATAAAAATGTGATTAACGTAAATGCTCACGAGATATTGCGCACACCGGCGTAATGTTAATTTGAAATAATCTTAAAATAGTGATAGTGGTGTAGTTGAAATGTACCTTTTGGAAAAGTTTACGTTATTTGCAGCTATCAACTTTGCTGGTAAAATACGTCACCCAAATACAAGCTGACACTTGTAAGCTGTCAAGTTCCGATAACTTAATTAAAATTATCTTGAAGTGATCAGATGCATTTTCATTTAAGTAGGTGAAAATGAAGTCACATTTTATCGTGCGTCCTCGTATTTCCTTGTATCCTTCATTTGTCATCATTCAACTGAATTTTGCGCAGATTGCTGACGTCGTACTGTCACTGAACATTTCCATAAAATACTGTGTAGTATGCTGCGAAATATAATTTTCCGCTTTTCTCGTAAAATTCAAGTGGTTTCTCATATATTATAGGAAATAGATGGCAAGGGGTGAAGTTACTATGTAGTCGCTACGATTATAGTAAAAGGAGATATCCACGGGAATTGAATATAAAAGAACGCACTGATTTCCCAACTGGTATTTAATCAACGAGGTCCGAGCTAAATACTACCTGAAAACCGAAATATTTTTTTTATATTTTCTTATTTTCTGTTTTTAAATCAAATTTAATTTAATTTAAAAGTGAAGATGTAGGGAAAGCTCGCCGTTTTGTTGTTAGTGGTTGTTACCACCTTCGCCCTTCCTTCTCCAAGAGAAACCTTCAAAATTTTAAGACAGCCAAGCAATGTTGGGATGAGTACCAATGGTTAGTATGACAATTTTGCATTTTACATCACAGCCAAATATTGTCACAGGCGATCTAATATTATTCTGGAGGGGAGTTATGTTAGGGCCAACTGAGCGAAGACAGGCAAGATCAATGAGAGTCGCCTCATTGTCAATGGGGCTGTACTTAAAAATACAGAAAAAGTCCACCGTGGACGTTACCGATACTATACTAAACAACTTGGCAACTTTGGCCGCTTTGCAGTGAGAATAAATAAAAAGTAATGAATTTAGAACTTAACGGCTTTGCGCTTTAGCTGTAATCGTAAAAATTAAATAATTACCTAGGTTAGGTTAGTAGGTACTGGCTTTAAATAAGACCTGTGTAAAGTTTATGCATGCATTCTTTTTTTTAATTTGCCACACGTCACGATTGCCATTTCATGATTGATGATGCACAGAAGATAAAATTTAGAGATATCACTTACAATTGTTAGTTCAAGGTTCTTTGGCATTAGGTACAAAAGGGTCATAACAAATAAGGCGAAGAATGTGAAATTTCTCTGAACAAATTAACCTTCATGTACATTTCAAATTATTTAATCGTATTTTATATAATGGCTACATTATTGTATTATTCCAAAGAAACAATATTAAAGTATTACAAAAAATTATTTTGTATTCTGTGCGAAATCATTTCGAAAAGTTTTAAAAACTATTTTTTCCGCGAGCTAAAGTATATTACCTGGCGAAGAATCTAAATTTTAGTTTCACAGAGATATGAATGTTCCGCTGATTTTGAATGCGTCAGCAGACCAATACCGCTTTCTTTTGCTACGAGAGCAACGCGACCGTCCACATTTCTTTCGCTGGGTTCTCCTGCGCGCCAATGGGACCTCCCTGAAGTTTACACAAAACACAGAACACAAAAATATTTTGTGCCCGCATAAAACACATAAAGGTAGCTTACGTACCTACTTAAAAACACAAAAACTCAGGTTAGGTACCTACCGCCCCGTGTAGCCCAACAATTGACTTTAGCTTGTCCTTGAGCAAAATTTTGCCCACTCGCAAAAAACTCTGAGCCGACTCTTATCTCAATTTAACATACTAAAACGCTATTCGATGGAAAAGTTGTCCGGACTAGTGGGTTAAACAACAAAACTGTTTAATAAGATAGACCTAAAATTTAGAAAAGTACCCGAAGTAAGTAAGTCAACTTTCAATCGGCACGTGTAAAGCACCTATTCTTCAGTCTAGCAGCAAACTCAACCTCGGCTAGCTCGTTTTTTTTGAAAATGTCAACGTGAGCTAAACTCGAAGTAGTTTGCATTGGAGTAATACATTGCGCTGGAAATCTTTCAGGAACTATGCTCCTCAGAAACGAGTATCTACTTATGTTAGTTCCACAGACGAGTATGTATCGCATTTGCCCAAGTTAATCTTATTAAGTATTAATATAGCGATGGATCGATAAGGTAGACGACTTTCTTGGAGTAGTTTAGCGTGTCTAGCAAGTAGGGCTTTAAAATTCTAAAACCGAAATAGAGGCCACATTGCTATTTGTTGTGATAAAAACGACTTTCATTCAATGACAAACTACTGGCAATTTTTGTAGGGAGCTCCTGGGAATAAGACGCAAATGTCTTTGTAATCTTTCAGGCTCTAAAATGGGAGCTGGAGAGGCGGCACATAATTTTTACTCTCTACTTTTCTCTAATTTTGTCAATACCCCGTTTCGGTATGACCACAAATTGGGAATGCTATTTCCCAATCCATATTTCCCCAGAAAAAATTGGCGAGGTTTTCGAGACGTGCCTTTTGTCTGGTATGCTGAATTCCTAATCCTTTTAGCAGTTCACGTCGATGCCATCATCCACAGTCGTGACTTAGCGCTAAACATCCCAGATAATGACATATCTAAACTCTCCTACCCGGAACAGGAGGAATTAGTTCTGTACTGGTTGGTAATAGTCGTAACTGTTGTCGTATTGGTGCTAATGTACATGTTTCAGACGAGTACAGGTGCTATCTGTTTCGTCATTAATGACCTGGATATGAAATTTGGAACAACTTATGTTGGTAATTGCACACATTTTTTGTGTTTGTTCTCACAAATAGTATTCGGTAACTTAAATTGATTAAAACATTTAAAAATAAATTTGACACTTTTTAGGATGGCCGACATTTGAGAGGATCCCAGATTTTGGTGAATTTGCAGTCTACGCGGCGTCGCCATTATATAATTTTATTGTGCCTGCAGCCATAACCCTCGGGTCACTCATCCGCGATTATGATATGTTCGACAGGCTACACAACATGACTGGCACTGGTGGTTTTCTTGGAACAGCTTCAACGACATTGCTCATATACGTGGTTGCTTTGTTCGGGTCCATAGTAATAGGTATGATAGTCTTAATAGCTTTTCTAATAACCTGGAGAATGTCACTCCTGGCAAAATATAATCTGGAGGTAAGTCAAAAAATGAGAAATGACCAAGTACTAGGCGGTCGCTTGGAAATTTCGGGAACAGACGAGACCTTTCTTGAAAGGCTGTACACGAGAATTGTCACTGAACTGTGCGCTCGAATTGCCAAGCGGAAGGCCTCTCCTAAGAAGAAGGATGTGGAGCTGGGGGTGATGGATGAGGACCGAGCTGCATCTCAAACAGGTTCAGATAAAATGTCAGAATGCATAAATGTGTCTTCTCCCAATGAGGTGTTTAGGGATAGGCATAGTTTGCACATGCAGACTTGTATACTGACAAATAGTGCAGATGACGTCTGCGAACTGCTCGGGCCCACCTTGCAAGGAGGCGGATTGTTCGCCTGTTCTATATTTAGTCTTGCTATTATGCAGAGAGACACACTAGAGGGTGCTGTAATAGGTGCACTAATTCTTGCAGAGGCTCTCATGGTCTCAATTAACATAGCACTCTTGCATTTTGCATCTCAACCGAATATTGTCACAGGTGATCTAATATTATTCTGGAGAGGAGTTGTATTAGGTCCAGTAGAGCGGAGACAGGCAAGATCAATGAGAGTCGCCTCATTGTCGATGGGGCCGTACTTCAAAATACAGAAAAAGTCCGCCATGGACGTTACAGACACTATCCTAAACAACACAGCTACTTTAGCCGCCTTGCAATGAGCATACAATAAAAGTAATGAATTTAGAGCTTCACGGCTTTGCGCTTTAGCTGTAATCGTAAAAATGAAATAATTAGGTTAGGATAGTACGTACTTGCTCTAAATGCGTAGAATTTAGGCATATGCACTTGTTTTGAATTTGCTACGTCACGATTGCAAATTCGTCATGCACAGAAAATGAAACTTAGGGATGCAGATACCACTTAAAATAATTAGTGTAAGGTGCTTCACAGGGCGAAGAATAAACAATTTCTCTTAACTAATTAATAATTAACCTTTATCTACATTTCATCGTTTCAAAATATTTTCAAAATGTTAAACAATGTTACTACTTGTTGACGCTACCGACACTATACTAAAC
>JAHZND010003774.1:0-11446 GCA_027744115.1 Acrocyrtus sp. NNG-2020 | reverse complement strand
CCCATATCACGAATGCATACTAGAGAAGTAAAATAAGTTTAATCAAATAATTTCACAATTTTTAGGGGGGATGAAAATTAGCGTTAAAAACTTCTACCATTTCCGCGCTTGTGGTCCGCTGCATTTTTCTGGAGAAGTTTCGTGCTACTCGCTTTAGGCTGAAACTCAGTGTCAGAAAGAAATAATGCTTAAAAAAGAAGACATTGTTGCTAATCGAAGTTAACAATTGGGCAAATCTGTGCAAAATATTAGTAAATGGGAAGGTGTCACTATCATTAGTAGTGATCTTTTTGTTGAACGGTTCCAAAGTTAAGTTCCGGTTTAGATCGTTTCTGAATTGTTCCAGATCCTTGGGAATAAGCCAAATGTACATTGTCTCCTCAATGCGGAAGAGTTTCAGAACACCGCCACTTATTTCCAATTTTTGCCAGATGTACACCAACGACATTAACGATAATGCAATTGTCATTGCTACTTTTCGGCTCTACGTTCATGAAAATGAGAATTTTATAAATGATACATCATATATTTATATATCATTTGTGTATTTTAATTTGCTGAAATCAAAACCTTTCTTGTCCACGCGTCAAATGTGGTAGTTTTCGTGCAGTCCAAGATTTTACGTAACTTCTCTCTCTGAAACCAGAAAATTCTGCAGAAATTTAATACGATCATCAGTGTTGCTGAAGAGCTAATGGCGTCGCAGATGGACCCTACTTTTGAAGAGAAGAGTTTTCCTCTCGTACCATCCAAAAAGTATATAGTAGAATATATGGACCAGACTATCGATGACATCGCAAAAATGCCGGAAATTGTCTAGATGCAATTTACAAAATTACAATAAATTTCATGGATAATTCAGCTACACGAAAAAAATTGTCTCTTTATTTGTATGTGTCGCAGTTCGCATACTTGCCGAATTATGTTGGTTTGGAAGGAGTAGCCGCTGGTTTTATTACAGAAAGTAATCTTGAAAGGAACAATAAAAATGACGAAATAAAAGTTAAAAAGATTTTCAAAAAGTTCACTTCTTTCCATTTTAGAGAAGTTTTAAGACAGATTTTTTAGATCCAGCAAATTGATACTAAAAACTTTTATTAAACGTTTCATATCACACTATGCCAAAACCCGTATGCTTAAAACTTGTTAAGGAAACTATACGAAGCTTGACGCTATCCAATTAATAGTGGCAAGTTAGCAAATTTGGCTTCTGGTGTGGAAAAGTTTTGAGACGGCAAGTCATTTAGTCAGGTACATGATTAACTGGTTAACTATAGCGTGTTCTGAAATAAGAAAATGTGACATCTATAATTGATTTATTAAATTCAGGTGGGGTGTATCAATATTCACAAGCATTTAGCCGTAGTACCTTCTAATTAATAAAGTTGATGCCAGAAGGAGCTAAATGTATGGATTTGTGTGATGTCATGATTTTAAGAGGACATATAGTTATAACATACGCTAATTGTCAGGTGTCGAGGTGTCTCTTAAGCGACTTTTAGCAAGTACATATGCAATTTTAGAGATGCTTAAACAACTCTTTTAAATCGATCCAATTTAAGCATCAATAATAGGTTACCTCAAATTTAGCATTAAAATTAATTTGGTTATTTTAAATTACTTGCATTGCATTGCATTGCATTGTGGCGTGACGTAAGAATGTAATTAAATAGAAAGACATTCTTGTGTGAAATTAATTTAACTGTTAACTTACGATACTATATTATATCTACTTTATTTATTTCAATTTTTTAAAACCATAAATGGAATTAATGTTCACTGTGCTAAGAATGTTCATTATAGTCGCGACGAGAGGACGAGCATCAGTCAAGCTATAAAAAATTACAAATTAAATTGCACGGTAATTAAATTAAATTATCAAAACTATTTGGTGCTGGACGCCGGTACACGCTGCCTCAAACAATGAACAAAGCCCCGCATACCTATTTCTGTACTTTTGGCTTGCTTGCTATGCACTGAACCAACTGAACTACTGAACTGGGACTGCATTGCATACTGTTGTGTAGAGGATCTTTCCTTCATACTACACCACTACTGGCAATTGCAATATAGCTTATCAGCTGGTATTGTTTTGTAAACACACGAGAGCTTCGTTCACGGCTTCACGCGGTATTGTGCTCAAAATCCCAGACGATGAAAGTAGAAGTTATTACCATATACCTATTAGTTTTTAACTGTCATCAGTTTGAGAACTAATTTACCTAATCCAAGAGACAGTAAAGATAGGTGTGGAAGGAAGGAAGGAAGGAAGGAAAAGGAAGGAAGAGATAAAGTTTCCAGCCCAGACGGAAAATGACAGGGAGCCAAGCGAGTAGAGGAAACAACTCTTCCAGTAGGAAGTGTTTGTTTTGCTCGACCCCAAATATTCTAAGGAGTTCGAGTTCGGAGGAAAAAGAAGTTGTCATTAAAAGTGAAAATGATGGTGATTCGCAAACTTCAAACTTAGAAACGGCTTTGACTTATTCTCGTCTTCCTGCTTTTAAAAGTAATGCCGGTATTGAGGATGACTTAACATGTTTTTTTGTCGTAACAAAAATACTGGATATCCCAAAGGAAAAATGCGTGGCTTATCTAACGAGTGAAAAGGAAGAGTATCCCAGTCCAGGTTCGTGGTTTGGACTGTGCTCCAAATGTTATGATGGTGTACGGGAGTGTTTCGACATTTATAAGCAGATGATAAGCCTGGAACAAAAAGTAGTGAAGATGAAGGACAAATTTAAGGGATTGATTTGGGACAGTGCCACGAAACCTAGGAGAAAGAGTATGCCAATCAGAGGAATGAATTATATAGATGACGACATTAGATGCGCTGTCATAACTGAGCAGGAAGCAAAGGGTAAGTCGTAAAAATGTCATTTATGTACGTAGGCAATATATAATCCGTCGGAATAGTAGAGGACTCAAAATAAAACGGAAGTCAGCATCACCTTTGTCTACTTATACTATACTCCTTCATTACACGACGGTATTGACATTATATGTATGTAGGCAACCTATTATTAAAATGTGGCGTTTGTGGTAAATATTATGTTATAGATGAAACGAAAAAGGAGAAACAAAAGGCTTCAAACTGTGTGCTGAATACTACCAATAAAAAGCGTCCACGGGGGAGTCGTAGGATGCCAAAAAGAAATAAAAATATGCTCAAAGTTAAATCGAAGCAGAAAACTGCTAGCACGGAAACCCATGGAAGTGGATACGAGGATAATATCAATTTAGATGACATAATCGATAATCTGAATATTTTAAACGAGATACCAGCGCTTTCTCCTTCGTCGTTGCCAATCAAACTCGAATACGATAGTTTACACTCACCTTTGCCGGACATAGAAATGAAACCGAGCACGAGCTCCAACGCTGCGGCTCCCCCAGCCACCTCTTTTGATGACTGTGAAAGGAAGGCTGAAGGTAGTGCAGGTAGCAGTGGATGTTCTCCCTCTCCTAGGTAGCCAAATATGATGAGTTATTAAACCTTTTATAACCATGTATATTTATACCGAAATGGACGATTTCGTAGTATTTCTTAATTTTTGTTCTGTGCTCACTTTTAAGAACTTTAAGAACAAGAAAGCAGAAGGAAGGGGAACAAAATGAGCCAGAGGTATCGGCTAAGGAACACGACCAGAATTTTAGCGAAATTAATGATATAGATGACAATACATCCATCGCATCCTTTTGGTCTCACAACGACGACAGCGAAGACTCTGATTGGACACCTAATCAGATAAACACAGTTGGAAGTTTACTACCTTCTTCCAAAGCCTCCGTAGGCCTTTGTTCCGATGTAAAGCCGCAGACATGTTCTATAGAAAATAGTGCAGCTACAACGTATGATGGGGAAAATGAAAATGCAAATCTTGCCGACATTGGGACCCGCAAATTACTTAAATCTCCAATGTTGGGGTACCTTTTGTGTAAAAGAAAGTATATTTTGATAACAAAAAAACGTTCAGAAGGTAGCCGAAATTAATATTTGGTTAATACGGATATGATATTTCAGCACTACAGATAAGAAAGGAAGACATGTTACTACAACAGAGATTTACGACCTGGAAGAATTAAGGAACAGTTCAGCCATCTCAAAGACAAAGATTTTACGAATTGAATATCGCCACACATGTGATGTTTGCCCAGCAGTATTTAGTAGTATTCAAAAACTAAAAAATCATCAGGAACTCCATACAACTAATTCCGGAGTGAAGTGTCAGGAATGTGGTTGGCTCTGCCTGGCAAGTACTTTAAATTTTCATATAGGCAAAAGACATCCTCATCTGAGGAAGAATAAACCTAAACAAAAAGTTAAACCACGGAACAAAAAGCAAAACTCTGTTCCACGGAATTCTGACAGGAACGTCGTTGTTCTCTACAGAAAAAATATTCCATTTTATTGCGACTATTGCCCCATGATTCTAATGAACAGAAATTTATTAAAACGACACGTGTTATCAGCGCATACAGAAATACTGCTCGTGAAATGCGAAGCATGTGAAGAGCAATTTTTCACAAAACAGCTCCTGGCAATACATACCAAAACTAAGCACGCAGAACTAGCCTCCCAAAATGAGAAAACCTCTACAGTGACCAAAGACCTTGGGAGCTACACATGCCCACACTGCTCAGAAATATTCCAATCACAGATGGCCATGGATTACCACATTTCTAGGAAGCACATGGATATTTTGGGAAAATGCCATATTTGTAGCTTTAAAGTTAAGAAGTACTATCGGTTAAAACAACACTTGAGGACAAAGGTAACTAGTTTTTTATTGACGGTCGATGCACTTGTATATATTTGATGTAAAAATTAATTTTAATAACTTTTTAGCATAATATAAAAATGAACAAAGACGTCGTCTGTGAGATATGCGGATTAAAGTTTCAGGATAAGGGTGGGCTTCGTTATCATAAAATTCAAATTCACTACAAAGAGCTCGGTGTTACTCCGTTTCAATGTCCTCATTGTGAGTCTACTTTTGCAAATAAATTCAATATGGATAGTCACATTGCATTTGTGCATGAGAAAGTCAGGAATGAGGTTTGCCAGTATTGTGGAAAAGGTAACAGTTTAATTTTTATGCCTGCATAAAAAATGCAACATTCACTATTGTGCCTTTTTCCTTTTAACTACAATAGAGTTCATTGCATTTGCATTCATGCGGCAGCCTATATTGACACTATGTTTTTAGATTTGCAAACTAGTTAATTAGCCGGTGCCGGTTTGATTCTTTAACCTTTTAGCATTTGCCAGGACAACGGAACTCAAGAGACACATTCTTCTACACACAGCGCCGAGGGAAGAACAATATCAAGAAGGGACCCTTCTACTGTGAATTTTGTGAAGGCGTCAAATTCAACGTACGTCAAGGACTGTACTATCACCTAAAGAAGCATCATAGTGACAAGTATATCTACCGCTGCTCCAAATGTGCAAAAGGTTATGCAATGAAACCATCCCTGAGTCAACACGAGAAAACCTGTAAAGGTAAAAATTGATCAATATCCCACGATTTTTCATAAAGACAATTCTTTATGATGCCCTTAAGTCCTTATAAATATTACAATTATACGGGTTGTAAGCAAATACAGTTTTTTCTGTTTAGGCTAATGTAATATTTGTCAATATTTATTTTTGCATACAAGAATTCAAGAAAAGACAACGGTACTAACCCGCAGATAAACCAATTCGAGTACATCTAGATTTTTATACCTTTAAGAATCATCATAATATGTGTATCTTTAAGTAAGAATGTTTTGTATGATTTGGTATGATAAGGAATGTAAATTGACTAAAACTACATGAGTTGTTTTTAAGATGGATATTTATATATAATATAATATATGCGAAGAAGGATAAGTATAATTTATCCTAAATCCTGGCTACCATAATTTCTTAAAAGATTGCAAATATAAAATAAACGAATGGAAAGTTATAATTTTGAAGAAATTTGTGTTCCCATTTAATTATGCATTCGGTACACTTGCCATTTTAAAGTGCATTAATATTATTTTGGGATGAAAGCAATTTTGTGAACCCCACACTGCGCATGTACATGAAAGGTAAGATAAGGTACGATAAAACGCATTGTGTGACCTTTTTAGATAACTAGTTCTATAGTAAAATTCCGGAGATTGTGTTCTGCACTACTGCATTAAAGTAAGCTGTCTGGGTGCTCCTCTTTATGATGAATGCATTTCCGTATTTCATTGAAGTTGGCTGCAAACCATGCAGTGCAGCCATTGTAAGCCGTCTTCTAGCAGATCTTTTCTCAAGAGCGCACCGGTCCTTCATCTGTGATATCTGGGCTCTGCTCAGGACGTGGCACTCACAAGCGAACGGAAACAAGAAATTAACTAAAAGGAAGCATACACAGAAAAGATAGGAAAAAATTGCACAGATTGGCAGTGGTAAAATTCGAAAAAATTTCAGCACAACGACATTGCATGCCACCATTACCCACATAAATGAAGTCAAAAGAGCGTGCAACAACTGATTCAAGCCGTTTCTCATGTTTGTAGCTGCAATCTGGTACTGAATGTACAATTTCGGAAACTTGAAGACCTCCGAGCACTCTACTCTCTGCAAAAATATGGATTGAGATTCAAGCCAAGCAAATAATATTTCTACGGAGCACGACCCAGTTCTGTTTCCTTCTATCATCCATACTAAAAGAAAAGTCACTCGAAATGCAAATATTACAGAGTTTTAAAAAAATAGTTCCCGGAATATCTCCCGCATAATAAGCGTTAATTATTCCGGCATCCAGAAAATAAAATGGGTCCTTGTTAGCTATGACGATGAGAACTGTAACAGATGGCAGGATGATAGAGGTAAGTATCATCTGAGAGCTACAAAAGTTGCTGATATGTTTCCATTTACTTGACAGTTCTAGCTCCGTCGACCCCTTTAGATGATCTTCAATAAAAAAGCGAGAATTTAGGCTACGAACTACAAATTTAATTTGTAGAAAAAACTAAAATTTGCTGGTTACCGATTTTAGTCAGCAGATGCCGCAGCCGATACAGACCAAAAATTAAATCCTCGGAGTGGGTAAGTAGCATATTAACCATACCGAGATGGATATAGGCTGCAAAAAAGTAAAAGGCAGCAAAAACAGAATTAATCATGTTGGAATTAGAGTTTAAAACCGTCGACAAGGAAACTACAATCGCTACTCCGAACAGACCGTAGGTTGCACAGATATATCTCAAGTATCTGCGACGATTTCCTACAAAAGTGTAAAGTGACTTTGTCTCCGGATACCATTCCAAAGGTGCAGGGTAAAAGAAACGAAAGTGCTGGTGGAGAGATTCTATCGCTTTCTCAAAATGTAGGTGCATTCTGTGTATTTCTGAGGAAATTTGCTATTTTTTTTCTCTGGCTGAAATTTGTAAAGATAACTCTGTCAGTGTCGACTGGTCTCTGAACGTTATATGATTTAATAAATTTGGCTTTCCCCTCTGCCAGGCTGGCTTGACTTTATGGCTCATATATATAACCTGATTTAACTATTTTTTAGCTTTCACTTTTAATACCCTTTTACCTCGTTTATAAAAAGAAGTAAGTTAACTTAGTTAAGAAGCTCCGAATCTACATTACTAGTTTTACCAAACTATAAGAAAATTTCACTGCTAACTGAAAATGTTCTCTAATGCTTGATTGGATAGTAGAAAAGCAAATCCCAAAGTGCTCTCTATGTAATTATTAATCAGCCTTTTATTACCGATAGCTCAACATCTATGTTTCCTCCGCGAAATGGAGCGGAGGTAAAACAAACCCTAATAATGCTACTAACTAAATCATGTTCATATTCCAAAGTTGTATTTGCTAACTATAAAAATTTTCAGCTAGCCCTTAAATCTCGAACATATCTAAGTGCATATATACGGCGTATACACCCCGTACAAAATCACATTTTACCTCTCCATATGCAAAATACTCATCTAGCAACTCATTTTTTGTCATAAAAACACAAAGCTTCGCATAATGCTGAGCTGGACTTGCTGGACAACCTGAACTGCCACTGCCACCACTGCGACTACCATGATACATTGCTATTGCAATGTCATTTGCCATGCAGCTATCAGCTGGTTTTGTTTTGTAAACAAGCATGAGTGTTGTGATTAGTAATGAGAGAAGAGAGAACTTTGGATTAATCCAAGCCAAGCTTTACTGTGGCAATGTTGCATGTTGCCTAGAAGAGGGAAGTTAATTATGTGTTTTAATTTTCCAACATTGAAATAAAGTGAAATTTTGTGTAATAAAATTAAAATTATCGAATGACTGAAAGCAGACCTGAACAGTTTTCCAAGACGAAGGATAAGGTAGCTTTGCCAGACGCAAAATGACGAGTAGACAAGTGCCTGGAGCCCACCATTCTTCCGGTCGGAAATGTTTGTTTTGCCTGGCTTCAGTCATCCCGAGGAGGATGGCAGAAACAGAAGTGGACGTTAAGATTGAAAATGAGGATCCTTCGGATTCTGAAACTTCGAGTTCGAAGTCGCAAACTGAAATGATTTATCGTTCTCCACTTCTCAAAAGGAATGCCGTTATTAGTATTGACGATGATCTTACATCGTATTTTGTTGTGAGGAAAATACTGGATATCTCAACGGAAAAGTGCTTAGCTTATCTGTGTTTCAAATGCAATGATGACGTACGGAAGTGCTTCGACATTTATAAGAAGATGATAAGCCTGGAACAAAAAATAGTGAAAATGAAGCAAAAATTAAAGGGTTTGATTTGGGGTAGTGCCATGAAGCCTAAGAGAAAGAAGATGCCACTCGGAATGTATTCCATTGACGATGATATTAGATGCGCTGTCATTACTGAGGAAGAAACAAAGGGTAAGTCGTTTTTGTTTGTTTGTAGTAGGCACTGAGTTTTGTAAGTGTCGTTCCGGTGAATTTTTTCAAACGAAGTTTAGGTAACAAGCATTTTTGCAAGAGGTATTTGATTTGTTGGTGATGGTGCTCATCGATGCTGCGCTCCTCAGTCACTTGTTATGACATTATAGAAACATATTTATTAGATAAATGATGTTTGTGATTTCAGGAAAGAAAAGGGTGGAGAACGCAAATAAGCCTTCAAATTATGTGCCGACTGTTCCTATTCCTATGGAAGGATCACGAAGGAGATATAGGATGCCGAAAAGAACTAAAAATATGTTCAAATCTAAATCCAAACAGAATACAACAAACGTAGAAACAGATGCAAGTGGATGTGAGGATAATATTTCTTTGAGCAACTTAGATGACATAATGGAAAATCTGAATATTTTAAGTAACGACAGATCAGCACCTTCTCATTCGTCGTGTCCAGACAAGCGTGAATATGACAGTTTGAACTCTTTTGATAACTGTGAAATGCAGGCCGAAGATGGTGAAGATGACATGGATTATAACACAAGGTATAAAATAATTAATATTATTTAACTAACCTGTACACCGAAATAAATGATTTTGCAATATTTATTTCGTTTTTGGGTACCTTCACTTTTTAGGGTTTTAAGAAGAAAGTCAAAGGAAGGGAAAACCAAAGTGCTGGAGGTCCCAGAGAAACTTACAGAATCAACTGCAGAAAGTAATACGGATCAAGACCAGGACTTTGATGACAATGCATCCGCTGCATCCCCTTTGTTCATGTTTCGTACCGATGACAGTAAGAATTCTGAGTGGACACCAGACACGATAAGTCGTAGTGAAAGCTCCCTGCCTTCAGTCAAAACTTTTAAAAAACCTAAATCTGATCCTGTGCAGAAGGCATGCGTAATGGAAAAGAGTTTAACTGCTGCCTTTAACGGGGATACTGAAAATAGAAGTACTGTAAATGCTTCTAAGGATGGGGATTGCAACTTAAATACCGCTTTTGGGTACTTTTTATACGAAAATTTAATTTAACAACTAAAACTATTGAGAATGGTCCCCAAGGTAATATTTGGGTAATACGGATATATGGTATTTTCAGCACTACAGATAAGAAAGGAAGACATGTTACTACAACAGAGATTTACGACTTGGAAGAATTAAGGAACAGTTCGGCCATTTCAAAGACAAAGATTTTACGAATTGATTATCGCCACACATGTGATATTTGCCCAGCAGTATTTAGTAGTGCTCAACAACTGAAAAACCATCAGGAACTCCATACCACCAATTCCGGAGTGAAATGTCCGGAATGTGGTTGGCTCTGCCTGGCAGCTACTATAAATTTTCATATAGGTCAAAAACATCCTCATCGCAAGAAAAATAAACTTCAACAAAAAGCAAAACCACAAAACAAAAAGCAAAACTCTGTTCCACGTAATCCTGACAAGAACGTGGTTGTTCTTTACAGAAAAAATATGCCATTTTATTGCGACTACTGTCCTATGATTTTGCGGAACAGAAATCTTTTAAAACGACACGTGTTATCAGCTCATACAGAAATACCGCTTGTAAAATGTGGATCATGCGAAGAACAATTTTTAACAAAACAGCTCCTGGAAATACATACCAAAATTAAGCACGCAGATCCAGCTTCTCAAAAGAATGATGATACTTCTACAGTGACCGAAGACCTTGGGAGCTACACATGTCCACACTGCTCCGAAATCTTCCAATCAAAGATGGCCATGGATTACCACATTTCCAGTAAGCATGTGGATATTTTACGAAAGTGCCATATATGTGGCTTTATTCCAAGAAAGTTCCATATGTTAAAGATACATATGAGGGCTAAGGTAATTAAATGAATTATTATTAGCACTCAGCTACTCTCTGCAAGAAAGTTCTCAAATTTTGCTTTTTAATTTTTAGCATAAAGTAGGCAAAAAGGACGTAGTCTGTGAGATATGCGGATCGAAGTTTTTTGAGCAGCATAGTCTTCGTATCCATAAACTTCATATTCACTACAAGGAGCTGGGTCTTACTCCTCTTCAATGTCCTCAATGCGAATCTGTTTTTGCCAGTAAAAGCACTATGGAAAAACACATTGCGTCTGTGCATGAAAAAATAAAGGAGAACATTTGCCAATATTGTGGAAAAGGTAACAAATGGTATATGTACTTTACTAAAGTTGTTTGCATGTGTAAAGCAGAAATAAAAGTATCAGCCATCAGCAAAGTGTCATCTTTTTCTCTCCTTCTCTGTATAATATATTTACCTTGGATTATAAGTTAATGTACTCACTACAATTTTTACATTTTGGCTATGACAAAATACTTAAGTGAGTTTATTAGCCAATGGATAATCTGGTTTATCTACGGTTTAGCGTTTTCGACCACAACCGACCTGAAGAGACACATTCTTCTGCATACAGCGCCGAGGGAGGAACAATACAAGAAAGGCCCCTTCTACTGTGAATTTTGTGAAGGCGTCAAATTCAACGTACGTCAAGGACTGTACTATCACCTAAAGAAGCATCATAGTGACAAGTATATCTACCGCT
>JAHZND010003773.1:0-15921 GCA_027744115.1 Acrocyrtus sp. NNG-2020 | reverse complement strand
GCCAAAGTTAACGACGCTGATTAGTGATTCCATTCTTTACATTTGTTACGAATGCTCTTCTTAAAAGTCATTAAAATACACTTTCCTTGTTCTCAGTCAGTTTGGCTTAGAAAAGAACTGATCCCTTTTTGTGACAAAAACTACTTTCACTAGAGAAAGCATAACATTTTCCTGCAATGACCATGATCTAATTCATCTACCTGTCCTTCCAAACTTTGGAAGGGCATTGATGAACAACTCCTATTTTGTCGACGTCCATACAAGAATTAAATTCCTCTATGGAAGTCGCTAACTCTCAATGACATTGTCAGTAACTGCGCAGAAGGCTAGACAAGAGTGCTGTGTCAATGGGACAGGCGCCGCTATCCATTTTATCCCTTAATTTTATGTAATAGGTGAGTCGTCTCAGGGTCATTCAAGGACAATTTTATCAGCAGGGCTAATAATTTGCCACATGCCCAGGAAAAAGACCTGACTACTCATTTATATGCTAATAGGAAAACATTATAGTCAGGTCGGTTTTCCAGACACACGTAAGAAATTATCGGTTGTTATCCCAGAGGGTTGACTTCGCTTTAAGCAATTGTCTTCAGGCTGAAACTGAAACTGAAAACTTAATTTTGAAGGGGTGGGAAAACGGTGTTATAATTAATTACTCTAGCAGTGTATAACCATTGCTTCCTAGACACAAGGCTGAGTACATTACGCGAGAGCCTTGTGCCAACCGGACGCAAAGTTTTGCCACCAGTCGCAGCACATACCGACTCTAATCCCGTGTATTTTTATGAAAACAAAAATCATATGGTTTTTGTTTTCATAAAAATACATGGGAACAGTGCTGCGACTGGTGGCAGAACTCATCGTCAGGTTGGCACGAAGCTTTCTGTGTTGAAGAAGCGAACTGATGCAGCCTTGTGTTTAGGAAGCAATGGTATAACAGATCAAAATTTAATCAGTTTTGTAATTTGCGGGAGGAACAATCACACAAACTAATGAAACTCTAATTAAATGAGGTATTACGCAGCTGGATAACTCAACGACAACACATTGCACTGTTCCCTCTTTCTAATTCCAATTACGTAATCACTATATAACAGACAATTACTTTTCGAGTATCCCAACACAATTACTATTGCCGTAAGCAGGAGCTCATTCTGGCCATTCTTTTTTTCCGTAATCAACCTGAATGAAAAGCACAAAGCACAATAAAAATCTACTCATTTATTACATCCACTCTAGTCCCTATTTACGCTACAGGGTACTTTCACCGGTCCGAATTTAGGCGCGACAAAATCATTTTCAGGAATTTCACATCAAATTAAACCCATTTTATTGTTCACTGTGAAAAAGAACATGTCGCAGCAATTATAAAGGCGCATATATATAGATGAAAAACAATTTCATTTCGTCTTCAGTACCAAAACAATTCTAAAAATCTGTGTTTACTTTGCAATAGAAATTATCTAATAGAATAGAAATACTTTCGGAAAGTAAGAAATTTCCCAAAAATCACTCTAGTAGAACTATAAATAATCTCAATTTACCCTTTAATTCCACGTAATGTAATGAATTGCTGGGCAGACAGTGTTTTCTAATTAGCACTAATTCTTAATAATTCTGAAGTTATTTGAGTAGTTTCTCCGCAAAGGTTTGCGTAAGTAATTGGAGATTTAAATTGGTCGAGGTGTCGCAAACTTAACTGAATTGCAAATAATTGAACGGTTGTCTGGCAAACCGAGCTGTCTACATAGGTATATCTGTTTGAAATGGGTTATAGTTTTCTTTCAGCAATGGCGTTTGCTTAACGCACGCTTATTCAATTAAAGATAATAACTAAACGGACGGATTAAGAATTTAGGCGCGCCAAAACTTTATATAGCAATTTTGCACCAGCCCGCATTTATTTTCCATTGTGAGGAAATGCATGTCGCAGAAACTTGAAATGCGCATAAAGTAAATGGAAAGGATTTTTTGGTAGTTTTTCCAGTTTTTATACAAAATCAATTTAAGGCAATTGCAAATAATTGTAATCAGAGTCAGAGCGGACAGAGTCAGCCAAACTATAACCCAAAATCGGTTACTTATCACTACTATCGCCTTAGAAATCTTCAATCACATTTCATTTTGGAATCGGTTACAATCTCAACCGCTCTTTCTTACAATTATAAAATCTGTTTGCTTTATTTTAGCAATTTACATCAAAATTTATATACAAAAACATAGAAAGTTTCCATAAGCGTAGTCTAAAAGAATGGGAGAAGAGTTGCCAGTTGACTGCTTCACAAATTTCCAGCGGCAGATGTGGAATTCTTTATCTCGGTGCGCCGTTTCAAGGTTCCACATCGTGAGGGACGACTCAGGTCGGTATAGAATCCACAAAATTAAGTTCCTGGCACTGTGTTTTTACTGGTTTATGTGGATGAACACAACAATCAAGGTTGGCTATCTACTCCTCTCCTACCACGGATGGCTGGGAATTGAAGTTCACTTCCTGGACCAAATGTCAATTTGGGATTGGTAAGTTCGCTGACAAATATTTCCCTTGTGCCTTTTAAACCATTTTGAAACACCAAAAAATAACGTAACCAAAATAATGGCATTATATTCTATTCAAGGTATTTATGTACTGCGCACATTATCCCAGAGCAAGTCATGTGGTTTCCGAAGTATCCCATGTACGAGAATCTCTACCGGCAGTGGGACCTACAAGAAGACATATTCCGGAAGCTTGGAAAACCCTCCAAGATTGCAAAGAAAATTACGACCACTGACAAAATCAATATATTCTACTACCCGTACTGAACAAAAATTTATTGTTTTTCTCTATTTTTAGTGTAGGCGTAGGTATGCACATCTAGACCTTTATTTTTAAAATTCCTCCTTACCCTTTCTTGAACTCAGGTTTAATTGAACTTGAACTTGTCCAGTGGTTTTACGGTTGTGTAAGAACTAATCAAAAAGCAGCTTATTTAGGTAATGACTACTCACGTCAATATGAAATTCACTGGAATCATTTATCTCCGCTGTGTCTTTTACTAATATTACTTCTCGTCACGCGAGTGAGCCTAGCATGAGGTCGTAATGTGAAGCTGCATGTGTGCTCATACTTCATAAATTTCTATACTGAATGCAATTACATAGTTTTAATACGCCACCAGACTTTCCAGTCAGTTTCCAAAGTCATAGGTGGGGCATGATGAGAAAAAGCTAAAATTGGAATTATAGGAATTGGTTAAATGTTGAGTATAATTTTACAGGAGCACTTTCTTAAAATCCATTTTCAGGTTTGTGATCGTCACCGGCACCTTTGCTCTAGGCCTCCAGTTTTTCTGCACGCCAAAGTACGCCCTAAATACATACGCAGTGGTGGAAGTGGACACGTGGTGGCTCCAAATCATTTTCTGTCTTCATGAATGCATGTTCATGTACCACGCTTACGCTCACCAGGCGTGCACCATGGTAGTGGCGGAGTCATATGCAGTGAGCTTCCAGCATTTGCTGGAAGAGCTGACTGTTACAGCAAAAAAATTAATTGTGATGGGAAGACCAAAGCAGTTTGGAACCAAAGAAGGGGCTCATCAGGAGGGACAGCAACTTGGAATTCGTAAGGGACCTGCTGGTCAAGGTTCTTTCAATATCCAAAGAGATGTATTGAAGCCGGGGCAAACTAAGAAGTCGGCTACGGGCCACCTTGGAGACGGGAAAGTTGGAGAAACCACATCCCAAGAGGTGACCAATATTCCCAGAAGAATACTTCCCTATAATTACCTTAATCCGAGTACAAAATCTCCTGGAACGGACTATGATATTCTCAGTTTAATCCACGACTACAGAAGAATCATGATTGCTGCGAATAACCACAACCGTTGTATAGGGCGAAACATGGGTTATGCTCAAGCTACCAATTATGCTCAATTTGTATCTGATGTTTTCATGCTAATCCAGCTTCTACAGGAACCGGACATCGACTACTTTGGAGTCTCCTTCTATATAATGGACGCCATGTTTGGAATGTGCATGATATTCCGAATGATGATTCTCCTCTCCAGGATGTATCCAGAGTCACAGGAGTTTCTTCAAGCGTTGAAGGTGTATGCGACATATGATACACCGATAAGGAAGTATATCGTGAAGTCATTACCAGGACTAAGGATTGTGGGGGCGAAGCTGACTGGCCTTACTGTGCAGCCCGAGTCTGTTCCGTCTGCAATTCACACGCTCATTCATTATTACATCGTTGCTGCGATGTGGAAGCGGCCCGACGATCCTTCCAGAAGATCTTAATTAATGAACTGGGAGAAATGCTTCTATGATATGTGACACTAAAGCTTTTCAAGCCTTGTCCAGCTTTCAAATGGCATTAATTTACTGCATGCCCTATCTATCCTGTATTTACCTAACTGTAAGCTATAAGCATAGTAAAACTACATGTGTAACTTACCAAAAATCGGCTTGCTCTAGCGCTTATTAAATAAACTCCAAAAATAAAGCCATCAACTTTGAGCTGGTTGCTCATCTTTCCTCAGGCAAAACTTTACCAATTTTTACAGTCTGCAAGGTATTTTTCATGATATAATTACATTTTTTAGTCAATTAGTCAAATGTGAGGACACATACTATGCACATTGCACATGAATTCTGTTAATTAGTCTATATACCACCATGAATAGCCCTATAGCCCATCATATTTTTACTGACAAGTGCACCCCGCGGTTGCAGTCAGCAGAAAAGAAGCACAGCAAGATAAGAGTGTCATATCTGTATAATCAATGAAGTCGGCGAGGTGCAATTCATTATTTCTATTTCAGATAATTACATTAGTAGCTGCACAGGGTGTGTGGATAGGTAAAACTAGGACAGTTCGGACTTAGGACAGTGCTGTAATGGAAATAGTAGATTTTGTGCAGTACGATTAGTTCAATGACTTGGGGATGAATGATACGTACTTTTTAGCATGATTTTTCTTTTCTTTACAGATCCATTCGCATTCGTCTTGATAGACTTCAAAGGAGCTTTTCTTCTCACATCATTCCTATTTATTATATTTCCTTACTTTTCCAGTGTATTTATAGTCAATAGACTTTTCATAGTTAATAAATTTTTCAGTTAGTTAACAATTAGGTAGGTAAGTTAATTCTGACTTTGAAAGTTTCAAATTTATTTTAGCTGATATGCTTTATATGGAGGAGAAAGCTATAAGCTTATAGCATGCATTAATAAAATGCATTAATAAATTATCAATCTTACTTTTTGGCTGTCGACTAACACACCAGCTCACTTTATATTTTTACTAAATATTTGCAGATTTGCCAATAAAAATGTCTTCGCAGAAGGCTTCCGAGCTCGTTGGGCTTCAAAAGAAGGAAGGATCATTTGTGTTAAGTGAAGACTTGGGACACTGTATTGGCGTCCGCCAAGATTCAATCGAAGCAGGTAAGGCTAGATCTCGCTAAAACGAGCATTAAATTTAATGGGATGATACTGCAAATAAACTGTTTTTTTAATACTTTTTCACAGCTGCCAATAAGAAGAACTGGGATATGAACGCTTTTGCTACAATTATGGCGGTCTCTTACTGCCAAACAAAGCTTAATGATGTGAAGGACGGATGGGGTGCACAGATGGAGAAGGCAAAACTCTGGTTAATAAGATATCATAAGGCTGCGATGGATGAAATGTACGACGCTGCTTTAATGCTAATGTTGTAATTAGTATTGCAAATTACTACCTATTCGGCTACTTTTTGGGTTACTCTTTGAATTTGTATCAAACCAATGTGAATGCTGTAGCAGATAAATGTAGTTAATAGTTTGAGAATTTGGTGAAAAACGATTACTGTGAATAACTAGATTAATATAACTTATCCACATCCAAAAACTGATAAAAAGTGAATAATGAGTGAAATGAGGGAAGAATAATATTGTATTTCAATTTGGGCGGAAATAAAAAATTCTTACAGAGATACCTAAGTTGGCATTTTTTAAATTTAATTTTTACTTTTATTATCCTCAATTTGATTGGAAGCAAATTCAAATACCCAATAACATTACCTCATACTTAAATTTTTTACTCTTTGCCGTTTGCCCCCTTTCTTTTCTATTAGTACATTCAGCAGAATTATCGATATTAACAGAATAATCGAATCAAGTTTAATTGGGGGATGTTCCCTTGTCAGTGTCATATCACTTAACTGTGGTGAGTGCTGCTGGCTGACTGTCATGGTAATGGAACAAAAAATGTATAAAATCTAAATCTACTAGTCGCTATACAGCAAGCGACCAGCTACGACTTTGTTAATTTCTTTGTTCATTTTGTCTTCCTTTCTTCCTCTTTTCGATTCATTTCGACTCACCCCATTTTTCTGTGTGGTAAGTAAAAAGGGATATCTGCAAACTGCACCGCAGCTGATTTCTGGTGCTAAACACTAGTTTGACAGGCCACGGCTACACTTATTGTTTATCTTTTGCACGTGCTTGCATTTGCTTGCAAATTTCCATTTAGTGAGATCCGATCGGCACCAGTAACATCAGTTAGTCAGAATTTGCCGTAAGGCCGGGAGCAGAGGTATGTAATGGTAATGATTAATTACTAGTTAGGTTAGGTTATTTTTAGTATGTATTTAAATAAATATTTTGAAAGTGATCAGTCAATTCCGTAATCTATGGCATAAATATTAATAACCAAATTATTTATTTGCTCAATGAAATGAAATTTTTGTTGTTTGTTGTAGCTGCTGAATGTGAAAATGTACGGAGGGAAAAAGTTTTGTACTTGGTGCTCATCCGAAATAAATTGTGAGCCATCATTTAAGCCCCAAGGATATGATTTAGCATCCGCGGAGAAGTGTTCAGTGCCTTCGTCGCTTAAATTGAAAAAGTACAGACTGATTTTGGAGTATCTACTTCATTGTGACACTGTTCATTATTCAAGGAGTTCGGAAAATGTAGAAGTGGAGCAACAGCGAAGGCATACTTTACTGAAAAAGTTACTTGAGTTTGCGGAGATTTCCAATGACGACGGAGGCGACGGCTGTGAAGCGTACTTTCAAGTGTGCAATTCTTGTGAACGGATTGTTGAGGAGATACTGAAGCTGCATTGTCAATTTGAAGTCGCCCAGATGAAATTGGTGGATAAAGTGGCATTTCTTGCGGAAACGGTTATAAGCAACTCGATGTATGGTGGAAATGAAGATGCAAAAAGTAGAATGCGCGAGATCGAAACAATGCTTCAAAATGACGGAAATGGAGTTAACCTAAATGTTGAGCAAAGGCTAGGTTCCGGAGACAAAACTGCTAATTCATTAGCTGGGGAAAATGTTGAGAGACTGAAGACTTTTATGAGTACTCTCCTGGAATTCCAGACAGTTATTTTTGAAAGCGGTACGAAGACTAGAAGTCTTCCGTGTGTATACTTGAAGAGATGTATGCCTATCTCCTCCTTTTCAAGAGAAGTTAATGACAATTTAAAAATTAAATCCTCAGCAAACGACAAAAGTATTTCCAATGTTCGAATGGATGCTGATTTCGTAAGAAACGGAGAATGGGGGGCTGAGTCATCGTCAATCTCAAAGTCAAGAAAAATAAAAGTGCCACAAAAGAAATCTTCCGAACCTCCACATCCCTCCAAAAAGAAAAGAACAAACTCGACGCGTTTTCAAAAAGCCAAGACCAAGAAACCACAAGCGAAAGTTATAGTAAAATCGAAATGTAAAGAAAATGGCAGAAATGATTTGATAGAGGAGCCAGTACCAGTACCTATTCTTGAAGAGGAAATTGTTAAAGAGGAGCCATTTGACGATGGACCATACGACGATTTTCCATTTTCTCCAGAGATTCCCGTGAATCCTGATTCCACAGATTTTGTAGAACCAGGCTCGGAACTTCAGACAGCTACCCCCAGGATTTACAAACTGGAAGTCACAGATCTCTCAGCTGTAGAAGTAGTTGGAAAGCGAGCCAGAACGAAACCTAAACTATTTATTCCAGAAAACTACAGAGAGCCAATACCTAAAGTTCCTACNACACAGATCTCTCAGCTGTAGAAGTAGTTGGAAAGCGAGTCCGAACAAAACCTAAACTATTTATTCCAGAAAACTACAGGGAATCAGTACCTAAAGTTTCAAAGGGTAATACTAGTCGCAAGAAGGGTCGCCTTTATAATAAACCGAAAGGTGTGGAGGTGCCAAAAACTCTTCGACATCTTACTAAGGTTGCAAAACCGAAAGGGAAGTACAGGGAGGGTTCACGTCTACTGAGAATGCGTCAAGCAACAAAACTTCGACAGAAATTGAAATTTCAGAACCCATGCTCACTTTGCTCATTCAACGATGCCCGAAATTCTTATGCATTGATCCAGCACATGCGGGAACATGAATGGGAATGTACTGAAAAAACTTTGGTGTGCAATGAGCCCCAATGTGAAGAACGGAACTTTGGTGACAAGCAGTATTTCGATTACCACATGATGCTCCATAAGACGACTAGTTATCACAAGTCATGTGGCATTTGTGGAGAGAAAGTATCCGGTCCATCACTTCATCCCCACATGTTAGCGAACCATCCAGAAACTCCAGTGTACCCTTGTCATTACTGCTACTATTGCTCAACCACAATAAAGGACTTCGTAGAACACGCAAGACGTCATCGTAAACCTAAAAATGGTTTCAATTGTCCAGTATGTGGTCCCTCTTGGAAAACATCATCAGTTTGCGAACTGCCCCAACACTTGTACGATGCCCACGGATGCGAAGAGCTATTGCTGAAATGTGAATTTGAAAATTGCATGGAGACGTTCCTTAGTAAGGCTATTTTAACCAATCACTATAACCTACACCTGCAAAAATTCAAATGTAAAGATTGTAAGGAAGTATATGGTACTGCCCATGGTCTCGATAGCCACATTAACAACGTTCATAAGAAGCTAAAAATGATAGTGTGTGAGATCGGGGGTTGCCTGGAAAACTTCAAGGGCAAAGTTCAGCTAGAAGTACATCAAGTAAAGTGCCACAACTTCCCAACGTATAAATGCGATATTTGTCCAGATAAAGAATATTTAAGTTTTGCTAGCCTGAATCAGCATAAAAGAAAGTTTCACTTGGATCTTCCTAAACCATTATGTGGAATATGTGGCAAATCTTGTCGGGACCAAACTGCTTTGACACAGCACCTTTTCACACATGGCGAGAAAAAATTTGCGTGCGACCAGTGTCCATTCACCAGTAAATCCCCGGATAATTTGAGGGAACATAAGAGAAACATGCACGGAACTGCTCCAAAGCGTCATGCGTGCCCATACTGTGACAAACGAGATAATTGCAAAAGAGCCATCGCAGGTTAGTATGATTACACAACAGGAAATAATTTATTTTAAAGTTATTGAGACAAGATTTCTATGTTTGACTAATTATGTGCTCGTAAAGTTATGCATTCTAATTTAATGTTTTTTTAACATTCTTTTTAAATTTAGATCACATTCGAACTCACACTGGAGAGCGTCCCTATGTCTGCCATCTGTGCTCCGCAGCATTTGCAAAGAAGCAGGCTATGACTAACCACATTCGAAAAGTTCATAAGGAAGCTGATTAATCCAGTTCCCTGTAAATGAATGGCTAATAATAAAAAAACTTCAGATTCGGTACATATCGTATCTTTGCGTTTGTTTCGATAACGCTGTAACGCTTAATATTGTAGATGTTCAATAAAATCGTTAAAATGTTAATAAAGATGTGTTCTGGCCAGCAATCATTTGGCAGATTCATGAAACCAATTTGGAAATAAAAATTGAGAATCGGTGGCGGGTAAGAATATAAAATATTAGTTTACAATAGTTCATTATTACAAAAAAAATCTCATTGAGCGAAGCAATACTCGATTCCACTGTTACTATCATAGTCATTTTCATATTGTAAAGTTTTTCGCAGTTAATAGATAATCCATATTCGCGGTAGTTATTAATATAGACTACATAACATGCTCCGGAAATGTTTTTGATTAGTATGATAGTGCTACCCCACGTCTATTCACTCCGGAGCGTCTCATTTTTATAGTCCTCAATAATATTATTGTACCTAAATTGCCAACAAGGAATTACGATTACGTGTTGACAATTTACTGGATTGACACCGCTATTTGCATCCTGGGGAGTGTCTCGTCCAGTGCCTGCGTTATACCTGATCCCATGGAAATGGCAACAAGACAATAAATGTACAGAATATTTTGAAAAATAAAGCAAACATCAGGCAAGCCGAAAACAACTTCCCGGGGTGGCCGAACATGTTCAACTAAATTTTTAATTGCCCGTTTCCATACAATTTTTGGAGGCGTTCATCATTCTAGTCTGAGTCTACGGTAAAAAATTCAAATGTGGAATTTTATTTTTTCGTTGTGATCACTCTCATCAATAAATTAGACGACACTACTGCGGTCTACAGGGCTGCAAGAGCGAATGTACGGAAGGACGTTTTGCTGTTTATAACTGAGTGTGCATCAATTTTCTAGCTCCAGACAGTTTCCATCCACTTCCGTAGATAGCCAACGATTTTTCCTGATACGAAATGCCCACCCAATTCCATCTAAGGGAGGCTATCCACAGCGAAAAAAATCTCTCTTTCTTTTACCACACTTTCCGCCACTGCCTTCCCTTCGTGCTCGAGTGGGATGCTCCAACCTGTTCTTTCTTCACAAGAGAACCCCACTACCGGAAATATGTTGTGCAGAGATACATTTCAAATTTCGTTTTCCGATTTTGCACTCCACTCTCAACCCTCGGCATACTCCTTAATCCGTCTAATTTTAGCGTTTCTGGAATTCTGTGTGCAGTCCTGCTCTTCCTTTATGCGTGTTTCATTACAGGAGTTACCTACGCAATGGAGAGACACGTGGACGACATCGTTCTAGCATTTTCCTCTATGAAGATGCTCCTCCGAGACATTAGCTCGTATGCTGCCAGCCTTCCTCCGATACTCCGTAGTTCCTCTAGAAAACAACCGGAAACACCATGGCGGCAGGCGAATGCAATCATCCGACCATTCACAATAATTTTTGCCTCCTTAACGATTATAGTAGTCCCGGTCGTGCTGGTGAATGCAGACATTGACAATTTCTACAGCATTCAGCTTTACATCCTCCAGCTCACGAGTGTTCGACCAGCCACCCAAAAATTATTTGGGGTAATGAGATACCTCCTCGTTGTAGCTGCATTTGTGGAAGCATACAGAATATTTAACATATTTCTTTTCTCTCTCTTCTACTGGCTGGAGATGCAGTCGACGTGCTACAGAGTATTGAGGTGTGAAGTCCCCCACAGCTCCTTTCTGTGGTGGTATCGGCGCTATCAAGTTGTCCACTCCATTTTCGAGAAGGGGCTCAGCCTACTTGTCACTATTATGATAAGCGCTTTCATTGTCGTAATTGTAATTTGCAACGTTGGCAGTATCCACTACTTCGGCAAGCTCCCCTTTTTCGTGTACTTTCTGATGCCGAGATGGGCCATGTTCCACTACGGAATTCTCTACTTCTCGCTTCCGTTCCTGGTGGAGTGCTATGAGCAGACGAGGTCGCTCCTGCATCAGTACAAAATTGATGTGGTGACGAAGGCTAGATCGAATTTTACTATGAGGCTCCAGCTAAAAGCGGTGAAGGCATTGAGACCCGCTTCAATCCAATTTGGAAACTCGTTCGTTCTCACGAGGAGCTCCAAAGCGGCCTTCTTCAATGTAATTTTCCAAAGAACGGCAGACGGAGTTTTGCTATAAGCTCGTTCACGGACTTGCTGCAGCTTGCCGGGAAGAAGTATGTAGAATGTCGTTCGTGAATTAGCTAATTATTTAGTGCTTAACTTAATTAAATTATCTATCTATATAACTTTCGAAATTGACAAAAAAACAATTTTTAGAAAATTTAAAAGCAGTCGAATCGCTAAGGAGTCTGTGGTCACTTTGCCAAGACTTTGCTCATTTTCTTAGTTTCCTGTTCTTTAGTCATCGTTTTACCTTACTCCACTCATCTTATTTGCGGCAAGCAAAAAGGTACATGATGCCTTATCAGAGTCCTGATTCCTTCAGTCTTTCGTTCACTGATACTAAAAATAAAGATTTCTATCGCAACCACCAGTTATCTGATGGTATTGTTCGCGAGGAATTGTGAAATCCAACCACTCAACAAGTCATGTATTGTCATGTAATAATACATAATAAGCATAGCAAGTTATTCAAATTGCTTAAAAAATAAGATAACAGATTAGCCCATGTCATGTCCATTGATAATTCTTGTTAAGTTGGGCTTGGTGCTTTGGTTTGGAACGTACATGTCACTCATCCATCGAAATGAAAAATGCTGATGTAATTGTCCATCAATGCTACTAATCAGCAATATATTCTTGTACCGCCACGCCGATTTCCAATTCCGTGTGGACCAATTTACCAATTACCATTGTGTACATTTTTTATGTCAGAACCCCAGTAGGAGACACTCAATGGTTGTGTTGTGGGCATCTTTTTGGAAGGCATAAAACTCATGCCACATGATAAATAATCTTTTAAATTTTGTAAAGTTTAAACTTTTGGTCCGTTTATGCCGGTCCGATTAAATAATCTCAAACTTAATGAGTTTACACTCCATGAAAATGCTATATCATATGAACTTGCTGTCTAAAGAGTGTCTCCAGGACGGGCTCTGCCTAATGGAGCGCGAAGCATCAGAAACGCACAATGAGGAGATAGTGAAAGAATGCTAAATTAAATAGATAACATGCTTTTGACAAATTTGAAGTGGAATTCTATATATTTGTCATCTCATGTAAAGCGGCTGAGTACTAGGTTCAATTTTTTGCCTTCGATTGGCATCCTTTCCGAAAATCGCTGCTCCGTGAACCATATTGAAAAATAAACGGAAATGATTCCAGTAGGGTTCCTCACTAGATACGCTGTTCCATTTATTGTAGCAGTGCTCTACCTAGGAGATGCCGACATTCAAGAGCAAATCGCGATTTTTGACAAGACGATGCGGCTCACAGACGAGACTCTCTTCAAGGCAAAAAGGGAAGGTGAAGGTAACGAGAGCCAAATCCGATAACTGACATTCCCTTTGGACAGACCCACTTTTTACGAACATCCATAATGGACTGGGGGTACAGGACGGTGCCGCAAAATCGATCATGCAGGAATGCGGATGGGGTAAGCTTTATAGAAGTAACTGCCAGGCCAAGATAACATTGAAATTGAAGCTAAAATAGATTTGCCTCTAAAGTACTGCAGGTTTAACCGCGGCAAGGCACTTGGAGGAAGTAGCTCTATACATGGAATGGTCTACAATCGTTGCATGCCCAAGGTAAGTAAGCTTGTATGACTTGAATTTGTAGCAATGAAATGAAATTAATTCAAATGGTTTTACTTGCAGGATTACGATTTCTGGGCTACTTCCACTGGAGACGACTCCTGGAGCTGGGCAAATATCAAAGAGACTTACAACAGCTTTGAGGACTACCGCGGCTACTATGAAGAGGAAGCGGGAGATGGCCGACATGGGTTTGAAGGAGAAGTACACGTCAGTGCTACAAACTACTTTCCCGGAGCAGAGGTCTTTGAGGAGGCGGCACGGGAGAAGGGCTACTACATCGGGGACCTCAATGGCGGTGATCAGCAACAAGGCTTTGGCAAGCTCGACAGAACCATTAAAGAAGGGCTCAGGGTGGGAACTTACCAGGCATTCTTGGAGCCTGTTCTAGATAGGTCCAATCTAGTCATTTACAGGTACGCCCTAGCAACCAAGATCGAAACGGAGATGGATGGAGACGGCTTACTCCGTGCCACTGGAGTCACTTACGAAAGACACGGCGCCACTTTCACAGCCTGGGCTGATAAGGAAGTGCTAATCTCCGGTGGGGTAATAGAAAGTCCTAAATTGCTCATGCTCTCAGGTCTAGGCCCAAGAGAGCACTTGGAGGAGCTTGGCATTGAGACGCTGCTAGATCTTCCAGCAGTTGGACAGCACTTGGATGACCACATCAGCTCCGCAACTGTGACAGGAGATGATGGCGGCTTCAGAGTAAACACAACTTTTGGAGTGGACAGAAACACAACCGATGCAGTACTCCAGTATCTGCATAATGGAACAGGTATTATTTTTTTTTATTTTTACAACATCCCTTCTTCCTTGACTAGGTATCTAAATAATTAAAATCTGCCACAGGTCCCTCCACCGCATTCTTCAACACAATTTTGATGGGCTACACCAACAGTCGCCAAAACGATGATGTGACATGGCCAGATATACAAAACTACATATATTCCAGTTATAATGTGAAGAGTGGCAGGCAGGATTTTGCTTTCTCTTCTACTCTCATGCGACAGAGCAGCAGAGGAACTGTCAAGTTAGCAAGCAAAGATCCTGAGGATAGGCCAATTGTGGATCCCAACTTTTTCGCCGACCCACAGGATATGGAGAAAGTTATTGACGGTAAGCTGAAGTAAAGTTTTAGAATTTGTTCGTTTTAAAAATGGTTTTTACTAAGCTGTTTTTGGGATATCATCGCTGTAGGAATCGAAAATGTGCTGGACATTTACTTGAATAGCGAAGCTTTTAAGAGATACGACATTCAGCCGATGGGAAGATATGCTGCATGTGACGAGTTCGAGCACTTTAGCAGAGACTTCTGGAAGTGCTACGTTAGACTCGTTTCTCAGCCCGATTACCATCCCACCTCAACATGCAGAATGGGGCCTAATAGCTCTGTGGCCGTTACCGATTCTAAGCTTAGGTATGCAATATGGTCATATGTATATGCCACATTGTGTGTGCGCTACATAAAATAACAATTATCAGAATATGAATGTTTTGAAAATTTATATTTTAATAATACAGAGTATTCGGAACCACAAATCTACGAGTTATTGACGCGTCAGCCTTCCCTTCCTCTCCCTCCGGGAACACCCACTTGCCAGCAATGCTTGTTGGAGCGAGAGGCGCAGAAATTATTTTAAGCGAGCAGTAATCATGTATAGCTTGATTTTATATTTTATTAGTCATGAATAAAGTTTAAAACTTAAATTGAGAATATATATATTTTTTAAAAAAACTAAGATAAGAAGCAGCACTGTATTAGCGCTGTACAATTTTTACTTAAAAGTTAAAAAGGTCACAAAAACAATTTGCAGAACAAAAGATGTCGAATCGAATCGCTACATGCCAGAAAGGCTTTGTTCTTTTTCTTCTTTTTCTGTTTTCAGTTCGTTTCAGCTCAACTCAACTCTTTCAACTTCTTTGCGGAAAGCAAAAAGTTACATGCCCAGCTACCTCACATTCATATGCACACTGTCTCGCATCGCAGCTGATTTCTGATGAACACTAGTTTGACAGACAACACACTACGGTTTATTTTTGCACATGTTTGATTTTGCTAGCAAATTGTTTTATTAGTGACACCGGCGCCAGGGAGTCAACCCAGCGGATCAGTAACATAAAAATCTAGCGGAAGCTGAGGTATATGTAATGATATAATGATTAATTAGTACTTGAATATTAATCTATTTAATATAAATATTTTAAATTAGTGATTTGTGATTTCATCCTAGTCATTTTTATAATCTATGGTTCAAATATTGATTAATAAATAATTTATCCGTCGAATTAATATAAAACTTTTCGTTTTTTATATTGCAGCAGCTGAATGTGAATGTGAAAATGTACGAAGGGAACCAATTTTGTACTTGGTGCTCATCGGAAATAAACTGTGGGCCATCATTTAAGTCTCGAAGATATGATTCAGCATTTGTGGAAAAGTCTTCAGTGTCTTCGGTCAAGTTAAAAAAATACAGACTGGTTTTGGAGTATCTACTTCAGTGTGACACTGTTCATTATTCGAGTAGTTCGGAAAATGTAGAGCAGCAGCGACGACATACTTTACTGGAAAAGTTGCTTCACTTTG
>JAHZND010003772.1:0-20132 GCA_027744115.1 Acrocyrtus sp. NNG-2020 | reverse complement strand
TTTTTGGACTTATGGATTTTTGTTTTTATGGATTTTTGGATTTATGGATTTTTGGACGTTTATGGATTTTTGGCCTTATGGATTTTTGTTTTATGGATTTAGACGCCACCCCAGCAAAAACGACCGTACAAAAGTACAAATCATGCTCGTTCGTGTGTGTCTGTCTTGTAGCTAGCTACTTTGAAGTAGTCGTAGTCTTTCCTCATTTATTTTGCAGAAAAGCCTTCTCTTTTCTCTTCGTCTCTTGCAAAGCTCTACTTTTTTGCTTTTTTGCAAGTTGATGTGCATTCATTCGTCTTCACTTTCTCTTTTCTCCAGCTGGAATCGCATCTGGGTGGGCCCAGATGCGTTTGCATTGCATTTTGCACTGCAGCACTGTTCAATGTCTATGTTTTAGGTGCATGAAGTTGAAATGAAAGCGATGCTATTGCCATAGTGATTACAGTAATAAATATAATAAATATTCTACTATAGGTAAGCGTAAGGTCATGTGTATTTGTTATGTAACTGTGCAATTCAGTTTCCACCTTCAAAATACAGTATTCTCATCACCAGCTATGACACATCTCCTCGAAGTCTTGTTTCGGAGCATTGAAGTGATAATTACTTTCACAGATAAGATAAGATGGGAGAATGAGAATGCGGCAAGAAGTCTTTCCCATTAATTCTGTTTTCAAAATGGTTGGCAAATCATACGACACCCACCCATTGTTTAGTTGAAAGAAAATTATTAGGTAGTAAGGTATTATTCCGAGAAAGAACGCTGCTATATATACGTTCAGGACATTCCATCTTACATCAGAAACGGAATCAATTCCAGGAGTTCAAATTTTTATTTTATGTGTTATAAATCCAGAGGACGCGTCGTTGATGGGAAAGGAATGAAGGATGTAGACTTATCCGTCTACTCAAGTACATATACCTATTAAATCTATCCATACGACTAACTATAAGAGAAAGGGGTCATGGTCATACATCCTTAGTTCCTCTGAATATTATCTTCCTACATATTATGTCATAATATGACATATAATAATTATTATAATATCATAATATTATTATCATCATAATAATTATGATGATTTTCGGTGTTCGGAGCATTTTCTACATAATTAGAGAGAGAGAAGCGAGATGGAAAAGGAAGTATTTACGAAGTTAGAAAACAGTGAAAGCACCAGCGTTTCGATCTGCTCCCATTCGGGGGAGAAAGCAGATCGAAACGCTGCTGCGAAAGAAGGAACACGCACGCAGGCTCAAATAGTGAAAAGCGAAAAGCGCTCGAAACAGAGTGGATTCTAGAGGTGAGAGAGAAGAGAGAGATTTTAAAAAGCGAACTACATAAAAGTACAAAGCACAATAAGATACATCATCAATAATCAGTAAGCCTAATAATAGTTCTCGATATGTCATGGAAATGATACACCACATCTATCCTATCCACGTTCGGGTTCCTCCTCCTCCAGTAGTCCACTCCTGTGTTTAAATCCAATGCATTCCGTCCGGTCCGTCCAATTGTATGTATGTAGTATATGTATGATGTATATGTATTGTCGTAGTCCCTCTCCTCTCACCCTTCCTATTACTATGGCTAGATACTGGGCGTACTCTTGGCTTGGTTATGTACCGTTACCGTACTAACCGTACCCGTTCCATAGCATAATGAGAAGTGGTAGGTGTACTCACTGTAGTGTGCGTGCGTCTCTTTTGAAAGCGTAGGAGGGTATTTATAATTTGGAAGTGACACTTGCGTAATGCAATCTGTACTCCGTGTCCGTCCGTCGGTCCGTCCGTCCTCCGTGTGTGTAGCCGAGTACGCGAAGTACGTACTACGTAATACAAGAATATAAACCTTTGTGTACAAATACCTGACTCTGACACTGACTGTACTGCCGAAGATGAAGCCCGATCTGATCCATGCGTGGTTCTGATACTTCTGCTGAAATGAGATCTTTGGAGAGAAGAAAGAAGGAAGGAGACCGCCATTGACCATAGCTGATGCTATTAGCATAGCATTCCCTTTTGAGCTGCTGAGAAAAATAAAGTGCGGAAAAGTACTTTTTTTGTTACGGGAATTGAATGGGGAACTGCGCTGCGAATGGAATAAAACGAGAGATTTACACAACAACGCTCTCAGTGTGATTAAAGTGACCTCTTCGGACATTAAGAAGCCCCAGGGTGCAGTTGTCACTTCCGATTGTCACTATCTGTCAGTAGGTACTGACCTGTTTTTTGTGAAAACTGAATATTTTTTGTTTTTGATAATATAACACAAGCCTACCACCTACAGGACGTGCGTTTTCTACTAATAAGCTAATTTGGGTAAGATCAGTAGTAATTAGCAATTAATTAAGTTGAACAGATTCTTATAAAGTGGTGTCAAAAGGAAGGATTTGTTAAGTTAAAATATTTCGTAAAACTGATGACCGGCTGATTATTAATCTTTAATGATTATACACATTGTTCATTGTTAGAGTTAAATATGAAAATATCCAGTCCTCAAGCCCCCACATTACCTCACCCAGTATATTTAAATTTAATAGACATATTTTGTGACGTTCTGAAAACGTTTGTTTCAACTTTTCATGTTTTTTGCTAAACTATATCAAGGAAGGAGTTAATATATGCTGAAAAGATTACACTACACTGACAGTGCATTTTTATTTTATTTACAGTTATATGTAGTCAATTGGAAGTTGCACTGGCCTTTGGTTAGGAGCTATTATGATTAAAATTGTTGTTTCAAACTTAAAGCACAGTATTCTTTAATTTCAGGAAGCAGCGTAGTGTAGTAAAATTAAGGAGTGAGTCAGTGATGGTTGTAGAGGCAGAGAGCAACCGCTTTTCTCCGCAATAACAGTAGACAACTTGACTAACAAGAAAGTCGGTTTTTAACCCCAAGAGGAAACATGCCTCCTCCTGCAGTGGATCGAGAGGTCTTTGTCAGGAGATTGACAAAAATCTACAATGCTTGGAAGGTTAGTAATTATATTTTTAAATTTTCGTTTGTTTTATTCGATAGGTAACCTTTTAAATTATGAATTTCTGATTTATATAATATTTGCAAACAATTTTATTTCAGGAGGGAAGTAATGATTGGTCCAAGGTGGACGCCATAGCTGTCGCAGTAGGAGTCGATGAAGATACTGTGTACTCCAAATCTACTGCCATTCAGGTACTTCAATAAGATAGTATATAGCTAGTTAATGCAGTTCAAATTCCAAGATAAACATGTTTTGTTATTGTTTCTGATTTTCACACTTTAAGAATAAACTAATGCATTTTTGCCAATTTCAGACATGGCTTTTTGGCTACGAACTTCCTGATACAATAATGGTATTTTGCCAAAATGGAATCTATTTTTTGACATCCAAAAAGAAAATTGACTTTATGAAAGCTCTTGAGGTCGTGAAAGACGAAAATGGGACAAATGGTCTCCCATCAGTTCATCTTTTAATAAGAGAAAAGGTAAATTCAAATTTTAAAGTTTTAAACTGTAGAGCAAATAAAAAATGGTAAGTGATTAGATAGTTAGTTGAAATCGAACGGGCTATCTACAAATATATAAACTAATCTCACCAATGTTACTTTGAAATTTTTGTTAACAGAGTGACAAAGACAAAGCAAATATGGAAAAAATAGTGGAAGCTCTTAAAGGAAGCAAGGGTGGCAAGAATATAGGAACTTTTGTGAAGGATAAATTTCCTGGCGAATTTATGGATTTGTGGCGAAATACATTTTCAAAGGCGGGATTTGAAGCTGTAAGGCATCGCAAAACCTGTGTGTAACTCGTTAAAATGTATACGTATTGCCGTTTTTGATAACATTTATGTGTTGACACTTGCAGATTGAGATTTCTTCTCAAATTGGGATGGTAATGGCAGTAAAAGAAGAATCCGAGTTGGCTACAATGAAGAAAGCTTTTATGGTTACGAATGATGTTTTCACGAAGTATCTGAAAGATCAAATTATGGAAATTGTAGATGCTGATAAAAAGGTAAGATTGATGGGATTGCTTAAAAATTGTATTTTAAAAATCTCTCTTAAGGAGTTCCTAAAAGAGTATTTCATTTTCATTATATTTAATTAGGTCCGACATGCAAAGTTAGCGGAAGGAGTGGAAGCTGCAGTTTCAGATAAAAAATACATAGTATCTACTAACGTAGATACGCACCAGATAGATATGTGCTATCCTCCTATTATCCAGAGCGGTGGAAATTACAGTCTGAAATTTAGCGCAGTAGCAGACAAAAATTACATACACTTTGGCTCTATCATTTGCTGTCTAGGAGCTCGTTACAAATCCTATTGCTCCAATGTATGTCGCACACTTTTGGTGAACCCAACCGAGAAACAACAGGTATTAGGAAAAGTGATAAATGTCATAGTCAGTTTATTTAGGCCTTTTTGCGGTCTATATTTCAGTCAAACTTTTGGTTATGATAAATTTGTTGATTTAATTCTAATTTCTTTATCAGGAAAATTATAATTTTCTTTGTCAAGTGGAGGATGAACTTCACAAGTTACTGGTACCTGGAGTAAAATTCAGTGAAGTGTATGAGAAATTATTGGAATACGTGAAAAAAGAAAAGCCGAACCTCGTGGATAAGCTTGTTAGAACGTTTGGCTTCGTCACAGGAGTTGAATTTAGAGAAGGTTCACTGGTGATTGGGCCGAAATGCACAGCGGTAGTACAAAAGGGCATGACTTTCAACATCAGCGTTGGTTTCCAGGACTTAAAAAACGATGGAGCCACGGACGATAACAACAAACGCTATGCTCTCTTTATTGGAGATACGGTCCTCGTAAATCAGGTACTTTAGGAATGATTTTAAAAATGCAATTGATTATGAATTTTTGATTTGATAAACTAAAAGTGACTTTAAATGTGAAGCAACTAATGCTGTATCTAAACTTAAGTGTGCTTATTGAATGTAATAGGAGGGGCCGGCAACTTCTCTTGCATCTTGCAGAAAGAAACTGAAACATATAGGAATATTTCTGAAGGAGGATGACGAAGAGGAAGATGAGAAAGAGAATGAACCGGAAACTGAAAAGATTTTAGGTAGAGGCCGTCGCACAGCTATCTTGGATTCCAAATTGCGAGTAAGTGTAAATACGATCGATGATACATATACCATATAGTTCCCGTACACTCGATTGCAATGTTTACAAGTTATGCACAAATAATTTTTTCATTGTAGCAAGAGCATACATCTGAGGAAAAGCGAAAACAGCAGCAGAAGGAATTAGGAGAACAACTAAATAATGCTGCCCGTGCTCGACTTGCTTCTCTAAAAGGGGGAAAGGAGGTGGAGAAAGTTCGCAAATCGAATGTATCTTACAAAAATACAGGACAAGTTCCGAGAGAAAGAGAAGTGGAAGAGCTGAAAATTTACGTTGACCATAAATACGAGACCGTCATCTTGCCAATATTTGGAATGCCCGTACCATTTCACATTTCCACCATTAAGAATATTTCCCAGTCTATTGAAGGGGATTATACTTATCTACGTATAAACTTCTTCCATCCTGGAGCGACAATTACTAAAGCAGAGGGGTCATTTCCAAATCCTGAGGCAACTTTCGTAAAAGAGGTATAACCAACATCCTTTTTTGACTTTGCGTAATCATATCAAAATGCATACCAGGCGACAGATAGTGTAATTGGTTATGTGCACGGGATTTTTGATTTGATTGATGATGATTTTATGATGATTACGTACGTTAACTCAGGTTTTTTATTTGAAACATGCTCCAAAATTCTGTCCAAACAGCAAGCTAAATTCCTTATTGTAATTTCAGAATGCGATTATGTTCGGAAAGAAGAAACATGTGGATGTGCAGTTTTATACTGAAGTGGGTGAAATTACAACCGACTTGGGAAAACATCAGCATATGCACGATCGAGATGATTTGGCAGCTGAGCAGGCTGAACGTGAACTTCGCCATAAGCTAACAACAGCATTTAAATCTTTCTGCGAGAAAGTTGAAGGCTTGACTAAGAACGATATTGAGTTCGATACACCATTCCGTGAGTTAGGATACCCAGGGGCTCCATACAGATCTACTGTTCTGTTACAACCCACTTCTGGATGCTTGGTTAATCTTACTGAATGGGTAAATTACTTTTTCTTGAATGACATCATCATCAAGGTCTTTGTTCCTTATTGATTCGTATGTAGGTATATTGAGTAATCCTTATCGATCCATTTAAAAAATATATACAGCCACCATTTGTTATTACACTGGAAGATGTGGAGTTGGTCCATTTTGAGCGTGTCCAATTTCACCTGAAGAATTTTGACATGGTTTTCATCTTTAAAAATTACGCAAAAAAGACGGTTATGGTGAATGCTATTCCGATGCAAATGTTAGACCATGTAAAGAACTGGTTAAAGTAAGCTTCTATTTTCTATTATAGTATAATAACAAGATGCGGTTTATGACAAATTGTGAATGCATAAAAACTTAAAACTTTAAAAACTATTAAATATTTGTTTGCAATTTAGCTCATGCCAGATCGTTTACACTGAAGGAATTCAGTCGTTGAACTGGGTAAAAATTATGAAGACGATCACTGATGATCCCGAAGGATTTTTTGAAAATGGAGGATGGGACTTCTTAAAACCAGATTCAGATTCAGAAGATGAGAAGAATGATGATGAGGGATCTGAAGAAGATGAAACATTTGAAGTGAGTGATGAAGAGTTTTCAGAAGAAGATGAATCAGACTCAGAGTACTCAGAAGTCGAAGAAGATGAATCTGACGATGACGATGACGAAGGTGAATAATATTAACATCGATACATAGTTTGATATTGATTTATTGATACTAACTCATTTTTGCTAATCTGAGAATCTATGTTTCTCTTACCAATATAGAGATGGGCAGTAGTGAAGAAAGTGGGAAAGACTGGTCAGATTTGGAAGCTGAAGCTGCAGAAGCAGATAAAAATCATAAATTTTTTGAGGACGAATACACTCGTTCTAAGGGGGGTCCTGGTTCAAAAGGACCAGGACCAGGGCAACGACCTGGTGATCGCGGTGGAGGAAGAGACAGAGACAGGGGCTCCTTCAAGGACCGTGGCCCACCCTCCAAGAAGCACAAAGGGTAAAACATTTACTAGGACTTATTATTGCACCCCGCGCTTATCATCTAGTTGGCAGTTATCTAACCAGTAGTTAAATCAATGGTATTTTTATTTTTGCAAACTTGCTGTTTATGGAATAGGTCAACGCCATCTCCATCTAAAAAGGGTTCCTCCCACAGAGACAAGGGGGGAAGCAGCAGAGATCGTGATCGACATCATAAGAGTAGCAGCAGCAGCAGCAAACGTCCTCGTGAAGCTTCACGGGATTCTCCAGGGAAGTCCCACAAAAAGCACAGGTAATACGGTAGCAAAAATTGACTTCAGAATCGCGAATACTTACAAGACAGTCTATGCTTTAATTGCAAATATTTGTATTTTATTTTAGGAAGTAAAATATTGGGCTGGAGGATTGCTTGAAATGAAAGCACAGAGGATTTGCATGTTTTCTGTTGGATTGCTTTTCATGTGCATGACGGTGGCATAATAGATGTTCTTATTATCGTAATTTTAGGCCCCTAATATGACGGGGTTGACGTTGATTATTATGCGGTTTATCTCAATTATTATTTCACACATGTTTTATGAACACACTTTTAAATGATACATGATATTCTTAAACTTCTAAATATCTAATGTCAAAAGCAGTCGAACATACAATATTCAACTAAAATGAAACATTTGCTTGTAGTTGTATCTTGTAATTATTCTAGATTGAATTGAATACAGTGTAACAACTGTACCATTTTAAAAATCTTTATGGAGAAAATAAAAACGTAGAAGAGGCTGAGCAACGGTTTGAAAACTTTATTGATAAGAAGCATTTTATCCTTTATTTGGCGCCACCCGGATATTGAATTCATTCTACCAGAACGCTATATATTTTTATTTACAATTACCTACATACCTATGTCGAAGTCTAATTTCCCTGGCTCTTACAGATTCCTACATACCTACTTGGCTACTCATATTGAATGAAGAATTGCAACATGAAAAAGGATAGTACTAATCTTGTGTTCTGTAATAACTCTTTCTACTGAGCAAGCTTCCTTAAAAGTGTACATGACTAAGTTGGTGGACATCTAGAAATTAGAACTTTATTATATAGCCAATTAATATTAATATCATCGTCCGCATACTTTCTACGATCTGAACGGTTGGTTCAGACATGATACAATGAGCTACATAATTTATTTACAATAATGTTTTGTATTTTAAAAGCACTTAATTAGGTCGATTTAGGACTAGTTCGTATGTCATTGATTCTAATATTCGTTATAGGTGACTAGATATTTACAAATGTTCGCGCAAGAATTCAGAATTCTATTTAACAATTAGGTATTTCAAAAATGGAACTTAACTACAGTTAAAATTTGATTTTAGTTTTTTATTATTGAAAAACGTCAAGCTGGCGTGTCGTTGCATTTCAATAATACCCTGGCTTAACGCTCCATGACTGTGATGGTGTTTAAGGATGTACTGTACTGTGACTAGTCCAAAGTCCAATTAAACTCTATCTATAAATCTATACATACAGGCCAGCAGTCAAAAAATGGGTACTGGATAGCTTACTTATCTTATAGTAGGTTAGCACTACGTGAAGTAACACGATCTACTCGCAGCATTTTCATTCGTACAGCATAAGAAAAAAATGGGGAGATTTGCTTCTATTTCTAGTGCAGTTGCGTGATCTGATTTCATTCCATCCCTTTCGTTTCCCTTGCTCAGTGCTTTTTGATTCGTGCTCTCTGCTTCCCTTCTCTTCAGTTTTTGTACATATCACATAGCACTTTCTCCATGGGCGTATTCCCAATGGTTCGCTGAAAGAAGAGCATCTCGATTCTCTGGGCAGGGACGTGACGGAGGAGGGGCAACATGAGCAAAAGTCTCCCGAATCTTGCTGGCTGTGCTGGGTGTTGGCCTCTTGAATGCTGACAGAGCATCACTTGCGCTTGATCTTGGAGATTCTCCACTTGAAGGGGGTCTTTCAATCCTCTTGTGTCTGCGTGAGCATACGAGAGGAAATCAGAGTTCAGCTCAGTTAAAACCTCCCCACCAAATCAGAAACCACAGAGTAAAAAAATCGACTCTTCTCCCCTTTTCTAAGCTTACCACTTTTGAAGAGAACAATGGCTTTCAAACAAGCGAATTCTGCTGGATCTACCCCAATTGCCCGGAACCTCACAAGGGTATCATTCAGAGCTCTCAAATCTCCAGCAATTTGAACAGCTTTTCCATTGGGGAGGTGTGAAAGATGGTCTGTGGCAGAGAACAGAGAAATCGCATCCCCTGGCATGCACCACTGAATTGCGTTGAGAAGAAACAAATCCGACCAAGCTTCTTCCAGTAAGATTACCTGGAAGTAAAGTCATTTTTTCAACATACATATAAAACTGGAATGAGCCAAATTTCAGCGAAAAAATATTTACAATATGAAAATTCCAAATTATTATATTTTACCTGATCTCGAAACGGTAAACTTGCAAAGGAAGGCAAATTTTTTGCCCACTTCACAGCCATGAAAAGAAGTCTGGCAGAAGTCTCGTAGATTGTCTCATGAGCTGGATTGTAAATTGCAGAGGGAATTTCTATTGCATTGTTTGAGGACGGAGGAGGTCCGCCACCGTTTGACGCTGAAGCTGCTGAGCCACCAGAAAAGCTCACCGAGTTTCCGTGACTTCCTCCGCCAGTCAAATTGTTTCCTCCGCCGTTACTGCCACTATTTCCCCCACTGGCTCCGCCATTTTGAGTGTTTCCTGATGTCATTAAAGTTGGTGTTCTTTGCTGAGGAGAGTTATCATCACTCGTGACATCAATGCTATCTTCTGTAATTAAAATGAATGCAGACCTCCGTTCAGCACATCACCAATTAATCGAACATCCAAGATAAACTTTTTTCTGGACTTTTTTCCTACCGTCATCATCCTCGTTGTCATTATCCCTCCCACCATTACTTCCATTTGGAGAGCCTGCCGTGAGCATTGGAGGATGTGCAGGATGGTGATGAGAGTGGTGGTGATGAGGATGGTAATGATTTCCTCCTCCCGTTCCACTAGCAATTTGATGAGTCCCTCCACTAGCAGCACCAGGACCCCCAGCAGTTAATGCAGCAACTGGTCCTCGTGGTCCCAGCAATGGCCTATATCAAATTAGACAAGAGCAATCCCGAAGGACTTGAAGTCAGTAAAACTTATTTTTCTCTTTCTACGCCCAACATCTCTTAAGTAAACGTCTTTTATACATAAATGAAATGAGTTTTTTAGCTGTCGCGCATAGGGGAAAATAGGAAGTGGAAGGGGGAGGGTGTGATATTCAATTCCCCATCAGCATCCATTAATCACATCACTCATGTCATTTTTATTGCCCTTGCTTTTCCCTCCATACATATATTTTGATTTCGCTTGTATCGTCACCACCATCACTATCATAGCACATCTCTTTCTCTCTCGAGACCAATTTTGTTGGAAAAATTGTAAACAAACATTCCCTCCCATTCCCTGTCCCTTCCTTTTTAACTTGAAATTGATTTTAATTTTATTAAATGACTGGAGAGAGTTTTTGATACTGACATGGAATTCATTTTGATCGATGGGACTGGAGATACTTTTTTATCTGTAAAAGGAAAAAGAATAAAATGCATTTCTCACCCGAAGACACCAACTGCCACTGCTGCTTCTCTCAAAGCTCGCTCCTGATCCATTTCACAAAGAGCTTCCGGTCTGAGTGTAGCTGTGTTCCGAGGCTGCCTTTCATTTTGCACGGCTATAAAAATACAAAAAAAGTTGGGGTTTTATATCAGTACTAAAATCCGAAATTAGAAATCTTCTCAAAATGCTCTCTCTCCTTTTTCCTCTTTCATGAAATGACACGAACAACAAACAACGGTGTAGATGGATGGCTGCGTGGACGAACTGATCCAACTCAATTTCAACCTTTTTCTCCTGCTCTTTTCTTTCCAAGGGAAAGTTGAAGTGTAAAAGTCCATCTATTTCGGATTCACTTCACATCCCCAACCATCCCATCAAACCAACCATCACCTTCCCATATAAAGGAGGCTCTTCTCACTAAAACCCTGGAAAATAAGACCTTTCCTTTCAGAAATCTACTTTTATTGTGTAGCTACTATATCTGCCTCCTACGAACTTCCTTTTTTATTGGGGACCCGTCGGTAAAATGTGATTTTGGAGTTTGAGCGTAATTCAAGACGATAAGGAGAAGGTAGAGTGAAGACTTTTTTTATCCAGTCAACACACCACATCACTACAAGTGCTGGAGAAAAAAATATATATTCTCTGACATCATCATCCTCCTGACTGACATGACATGCCACATATAAAAAGAGTTTTTTGATAGAATAATAGATCGGATTTCCTCCAGTAGAAATCCGGAGAATCCAACTTTGACTCACTCAATCGAACCGAGAGAGTTTTCATCCTTTCCGAATAGAAGTACTACGTACATGTATTTTTCGGGGATGGAAACAAGTTCCAGAATTTAGCCTTTTTTCAATAATAGCAAAGTACTATTCCAGTTGGTTTGTCCAACTCAATCAAATCAAATCAAATCAAGCTAAGCGACTTTCAGTGCTCTTTTCCCTCTCTCTGCTGGAGTCGTCCTTTTTATTGTTGCTGGAACTTTTCGCTGGAAACTAAAGTGGAACTTTTATACAGTTGTACTACTCCGACTCTGGAAATGGATGAACATTGCATTTTCTCTCTATTTTCTACTCTCCTCTCCGGAGAGAAGTTGAAAATGCATGGCATGGATCAACATCAAAACCAACCTATTTCTCATTCACAAGTCATCAGCCTATTAATCAAAAAGTTTCCAGGGATGTGATGATGCTGATGAGGATGACGATGCGATCTCAAAATGCTGTGCTGCTGATGAAAGAAAAATTCCGTGTTCAGTCAATGGAATGCTTACTTACCACCACTCCTTTCCAAGAATAAAAGGAAGCTCAAACCCTCTTCTCCCTTTGAGTGCTTGTAAATCCTGTCAAACTCATTCTACCCTATTAAATCTAGCACTCACAGAGAAACTTAATTTCCGCCGGACTATCTAATCCCAAAAAATATGCAATGACGTACGCTACATGCCCACACGAAGCCAAACCGTGTACAGCATTAGTCATGCAGTGCACTACACCAATCGCCAAACGTGCAAGAGTCGAGTGGGGCAAAGTGCACAATAAATTCTCAGCTATAAAAAAATTAAGCTAGGTATCTAATAGAATAATTGATAATTTTATGTTTTTCACAGCGCACCCTTAAAAGGACAAATTCTGGAAGAGGAAACAGCACGTATAAGAATAAAAATTGAGTAGGTACCTAAATTAACCCTTTTATATACTTCTCCAGCAAATTAAGGAAAGTACTTTAATTATAGGCTTATTTCAACTTTTTTTATATGATGATCAGGATCATTATTAAATTTGCTTTTGTTCTTTTTCCTCCTCTTCCCAGTGTCTTTGTTCTTTTGTTCCTTTTTCAATCTCTTTCCCTTGTTAGCATAATATGTGGTTCGTGCCATGCCGTTAGTCAAAATGGCTAAAGGCGCAAAGCACGCCAGTCAAACAAAAAGTGTTCCGAGAAGGGAAAAAGAACAAAAGAACTTCTTTTTTTAATACTTTATCTAGAATGACTATATGCAGCATCCAAAAAACCCCCAAAAAACTGGCAACTAGATATATGATAGAGTTATTTAAATATTACGCGAGAAAACGAGCAGCCTACGAGAATAAAAAAGCGAAGTGTGAACAGAGGCACCATGCGAAATGTGAATAATAATGCAAACAAGCCAGCCAACCAACCAGAGATAATTGGTGAGATGTGCTTTTCTGCTTAATGATATGCATTATTTCAGACAAATCACAGCTGAATAAAGATTTAAAGGCACAAAGGAGAAGACTCTTCTCTCTCAGGCAGCTTCACACTTCACACAATTTTTTTTTCATTCTAAGCCTCACGCCACCGCTTCTCCGTCAACTCAAAAAAAAGGGTTTTGAGCTATTCTCTGTATCTCTTCGCTCCCTTTTTGAGAGCTCCTTTTTATGCCTTCAGTAATGATAATATGACGGAGATATGATATGATCATTAACTGTGCTGTATGTTTGCATAGGAAATTGACTCTCTTCTCTACTTTTTCGTCTTTAACGAGCTCATCGACATCCACTCTCATCATCATTCACAGTATTATCCAGCGAGAAAGATAGACTTTGCTGAGCAGAACATGCTTTTTCCAGATTTTCTCTAGAACTGGAGCTTTTGTGCATGTGCTGCTGGAAGCGAGTTTTTGTTGTGACTTCAAGTGAACCGCAAAACCAGACGATGATTTTCATCCTTTTCTCCTCCTTGTCGCGCCTTCCTTTTAATCTGACAAAGTGCCAAATCAATTTGGTGATGAGATGATCGCATGCAAACTAGGAATAACGAAGGATGTTCTGTGGCTGTGTATGCCTCCCCAATATAATTTAGATCATATATTTAGTATCAGCACATCACCACCCTTTACTTTTACATCATTATCAAGTAATGCGAGCAGTCTCCTGAAAAAAATGCAAAATACTTCAAAGGGAGAAAGACAAAGGAGCCTGACTGCATGGGGTGAACCAATCAGCCATACGTATGAAAAGCCTATTTCTGCCGAGGATTTCTTTCAATTTTAAATTTAAAAAACTTTTCTACAATATAATATATGCGGAGAAAATATTCTATGATTTTTTTAACAGAGAAAGCGTGCTCTATGGATTTTAACTAGCAAAGAAAGAAGTCTATAGAAAAGTAACTTGAATTTTCTTACCATCTTTGTTCATTCCCATCTGGAGACATTTCTTTAGCCTGCAGGCTTGACACTGATTCCGGTGAGCTTTGTCCACTATGCATGCTCCCGTGCCCGCTTGGCACCTATGAAAAAAGTCAGGAAAAAATTGTCAAAATTCATTTAAGTATTTATTTAACGTTGATTAGGCTAATAATTTGTTTATTCCTTTGTGAAAAATTTACCTATAAATTAGCTTGCGTCGGACACTTCTCTTGAAGAAGCCGCTGCATCCATTACAAGCCAATATTCCATAATGCTTTCCAGAGGATGTATCCCCGCAAACAACGCAAGTTAGTCCGGTACTTTGCCGTCTCCCTAAATTTAGTTAACAAAATATTAAATACCTCGTTCTTTTATGAAGGATTTCATCTAATTGTAAGGTGACTAATTCGGGCATAATATTTTATTACCTGTCGGCGAACCAAACCCTTGAGGAATAAAATTCGGTTGGGGTGAGCGTGACCCATCATTTGATGAGCTGGCAATGGACTGAAGAAGATGTCCACCATTTCCGTGTCCACATCCACCTCCACCAGCAGAAGAAGGGGGTGAGCCTGCAGCTGAGCCCCCATTACTTCCGTTATTGTTGTTTGTTGTCAATGAAATGGGCATTGAAGGGGTTGATGCTCTGCCAGAGTGATGGCTGTGATGGTGATGATGATGATGGTGGTGATTCTGGTGAGGATTTGACTGAATCCGAGAAATTGAGTAGGGATGAGGTGGCGAGCAGGATGAGGATGGGGATGGCGGACGTGATTCTGTTTGATTTTATTATAAGCAGAAATGATAAAAAAATAATCGCTCTGTTCCGATCTGATAACATTCAAGCACGACCCTTCCTTCGAAAAAAAATTGAAAAAAGCAGTTCTGAGAACAACACTTACTTAAATCCAGTATGTGAGGTGTCATATCGCAATCAGGAGAAAGGAGCATCCTTTTTGGACTCGGTGGTGAGCCTCTTAACCCTGCACAAAAAAAGTAATCAATTTAGCACGGGGATTACAATGCAGATTACAAATCATTTTCCCTATCAGATGAAATTGATAGAGGTGAGGAGAGGGAAAGGCTTTGTCATTATGGCCTAATGTATCAAACGATGAATGGAGATTAAGGGTGAATCTGACAATCACAAGTGGTTTCACGACTTGTTGAGCAATTCAATAATGATTTCATTGTTAGGATTTATCAGAAATCAAATCCCTTTAAATCATTTTACAAGCACAAAACGGAAATTTTTATTTTTATTGTGATCAGTTCAAAAGGACTCACTATCTGTCTACCCTGCAGAGTTCTAAAAATGGACACTTGAAATAAAAAAAACTTAAATTGGAAATGTATCTTCGAACCTCTTGTAAAATCCTGAAGTACCATTTTTCCTTCTCAATTAAATAGGAGAAACCGACAGCAATAAATGCTCAACTGCAAACACCAAGTTTGATTGACAAAGTTCTGTTCTCAACGACAACCTAAAATACTGATACCTATTCAGTGACACACGCTACCTTACAAAAGTAAACATGAGCAATTATGGTGTTTTGATTAACCCATTTAAGACATCTGCATGACTCATTTAAAACACTTTTTTATTAGGTAGGTATGTATGCTTAGAATTTTCATAGCTGAATAACTTATTTCTGGCTCTTTAGTCAACATCACCGATGATAGTAAGTGCCGCAGACTGCAGACTCGATTTTAAAAAGTTTGTAATTTGAACATTGTTGTACTAGTTGTAAATTAAATACTGTTCTCAATATTATTTTCCAACAAAAGCAATTACCATGTTTTACTTTCCCCGTTGTTAATCCCATTTGGCATAAAGTTATGCACATTTTCGGACCAATTCTGAAATTCAAATAGTTTGGAAGTGCAGCACACACAACTGTACCTCTTTTTTTATTGACTCATTCCTCCACTATTGACTATTATTATTCCCTTTTCTGCTCTATTCTGGAGGATGACTGCATGACAATGACAAATCAACTGAACTCGTAGAATTTAAACAGCAAAGAACAGGGGAATGCAAAACAGACATATTTTATGCTATTTTTGAAAACACATTAAAAAGCCATATCGCAGCTCTCCTTCTGCAGACACTAAAGCGAGAGTTTTTATGTCAAAGTTGATGATATCTGCCACCTGTCATGAAAACCCAAACGGGAATGAATAATTTATGACAAGTTTACATTTTACATTGTAGGGTAAAAAGTGTGCGGCTGCCGATTTTCTGTGTGTGGCCTAATAAAAATCAAATATTGCACAGCTCAGAACTTCAGAAGGGGAATAAAAAGTGTAAAAGGGTAGATGCTTGATATTACGCACAGATAACATGAGTAACTCAGAAAAATAAATGTTTTTAAGGAATATAACGACAGCCCAACATGAGCTCATTAATCAGAGAGTTTGGTGTGACAGTTGCAGAGGAATTTACATAATAAACCTTCTCCAGTTACGAAGAAGAGCTTCCCCATCTGAAAACATGACTTTGCCTAAACTTTGAACAAGTGTTTTCAGCTAAAAAAGGATAGCTGATAGTAGCCATGCTCCATCTTTTTTATTCTGGCCTTTTCCATCTCTCTCGCACTTTTTTTGTTAATCCTTTTCCGAAGCAGGACACGACTGGAAAAAAGGTTGAAGTTGACTTTACCTTTAATGCATTAACTTTTTGTTGGGTTTTTAGTGGGCCGGGGTAAATGTAGAATGCTAGGATGACACTATGGCAAGAGAAGTGGAAGGAAATAATTGCTCAACATTTGGGAATAATTTTTGGGGATTTAACCTGAAAAAAGTTTTTTGCTGGAGCCATAAAAAGCCGAGATACCCGAACTCGAGCTATTTCAGTCGTCAGCATGCAAATGAACGGTTTTGCTAGGCAGCGTAAAAAAGACACATATGGCTTTGGTCTATCGTGTGGATTGGAGATGGATTTTTGGAGTTTGCTCTGGAGAATTGGAACTATCCAACTTTTATCGTTAAGGCAGAAAGTAATTTTCACAAACTGGCTTTTCCTACTTCTCTCCTTTTAAGCCTTCCAATGGATTTTGCTTCTTGAGAATTTGTTTGTGATTTTCAGACTCACTCTTTCACTCCCTTCTCTCTATAGCTCGCTCCTGCCCTGCCTGTCCAGACTCCAAAACTCCAGACATTTTACTGGTTTTGCTTAGCCCACTCCTGAAAATGATTATTTTCCCCCTATGCCTCCTTTTCTTCCTCTCACTCCCGTCCTTTTACGCATCCCATTTCCATTCTCTGATTCTAGTTAAGCCTTTTGGATTAAATTGTTTTCTATAACTTTTCGGGGCTATACTTTTGGATACATTTCCTGAAATGTATACTTTCGCCTCTCCACTCTGTATTCTGACGTGAAATCAGAATAATTGATCTTCAGAGGATGGACTTTCCAGTGAATTGTGTGGTGGTATTAGTTTCCCATTATTTGCAGATGCTCCTACCATTTTTGATCCTTTCCGGAACATGTTGACTCACAGTCAAATAACGGGACGGAGCAGACTCTCTATCTGCCAAAGTGTCTGATATAGCCCATTTATGCATAAATGCATGAGCTGCTAGAGAATTGGAGAACTCTGGAGAACGCACGAATATTCAGTTTCCATCTGCTAATTCCATTCTCATTTAAATCAATTTTGAACGATTTGCATAGAGCTGTTTTGTAATTATAGGAAATGGTTTTCTTTTCACTCGTAAAGAGATCCAAGAAAAAAAAATCGGCTCTTGATGTGGCTGAAAATTGGAAATATTTTGGTAAAATTGGAAAGCTCAGCAGAGCATGAGCAGAGAGAAGTGGTCTTCTTCAACGGGGCGAGTGCGCCAAATTGCAGATCCCTTCAGACTTTCAGAGGTTATGGTTATTTGACAAAGCAACAGAGACAATTTAAAGAGCAGATGACCCATTTTGCTTAACCAAGCGTACTTCCACAGAACACTACTTCATACTTGATCGCTACCCCCAAATCACTTTCGGGCAAATAGCTGCCATACGGCTAATCCTCGTGTTGGAGACGAGTGATTTTTTATTTTGGGCAGTTTATCACTTTTTTCTGTCAGTTGTCATCTATCCTGTAAACAGTTGGTGCCATCTGATGTGCCCTTTATACTCCTTAAACTTAATACATAACCATTTACCGTCAACTATAATATTTAACTTAATGTTTAAATTAAATTTATGATCTAAACTAATATTTTCTAATTCTGTAAAAATGCTCGCATTTTCCCCTATTTCATCTTTGCATTAATAAAACTGCAACCGAAGTCAACATTTTTATACCTTCGGGCTACATTTACACAGTACAATGCGCAAATCAGGGTGAGTGCGAGTGCGAGCGTTAATTCAGTCAAGTTCCATAAGCTTCAATCAAGCTTATGAATTGATGAGGACATTTTTTGGATGTAATTCTACTCCAAACGTGCGCTAACTTTCTGCCTTCTGCTATGTCACATGCAACTTTGCCTAAGCCCAACTGCTAATTATTCAATTCTCCCCGCAGCGCTCACACAATGGAAGAACCAGGAAGAGACTAGAAGTCCCTCTTAAACAATTACCCGTCTCTGTTTTCCCTCACACTTTACCTACTCGTTAGAGGAACAAAAAATGTCATGTATGCGCAATGCATTAAAACACCACCACTTTTGTAAAAAAAATGAAGCTCTTTGTTCCTCGTGCCCTTTTTTTGTTCCAGTAGCACCAGCACAAAATTCTCATTTGTCACAATCGAAAAAAAAGCTGTAATCCTGACAAAGAGCAGGAGCAATAACAAAAGGTAAAGTGACAAAAAAGTGGGCATACAGAAAAAGGAAAAAATCCTTTTCTCGCCTAGACTGAACAAGAGTGTTCTTCTCTAGCTGGAAAAAAAATTATGCCCTGCAACCATATTTCGGTACCGGTAATAAAGTGCTTTTTGGTACGGTGGATGAGCAACCTTGATTCAATTGAGTGCAAGTGTTGAGTCAACCAAAGGTGCATTGTGCTCAGAGTTCAGGAGGAGACTCCGTTCCTCTTCCACATTTTCCTATTTTTGAGGGAAAGTGGAAAAAAAATATTGAATAAGGCGCAGTGAGTGGTAAACATGGTTGATTTGATTTGACGGTTTTTAATCAGGCTAATTTGACACACATGTCAACACCACTATAACACGGGAAATGGATGGAGATGGATAATTGCATGTCTCTCTGTGTAATCTCTGACGTAATTTTATTCATGAATTCATAAACTTTTTGGCTTTCCGAGTGTGGGTTTTTGATAGGGTAACTTTTTGTATGTAATCCCTGAGGAGAAGGAAAGTTGAATATTTTTTCTGGTAGGATAAAGGATGAAGGATGACGGGAATAATCCGAGCATTTGCATATAGTTATGTCATCAATATCAAATTATGAAATTGAAATAAAGATTTTAATATTTTTTAAAGCTGTGATTGGATTGAGGGTGATATTGGGATGAGATGACCTGTTCCGTTCCAAAAGGGGAGATTAGTAACTGTATCAGGCTAATTTTGCACAGTTGGTTGCTTCATGACAGGGATTTAGAGTTTTTAAGTTTAAAAAATGATATGCAAATTAAAACGATAAATATGAAAGGGTTGCAATGAAAATGGGCTCAATTAATGGACTAAACTGATTGATGATGCGCAGTTTTACGCACATGTTGCTCTATTAAAGTAGACTTCATAATAAAATAGTTAAAATTAATTTTAAAGTAGCTAAAATTGCTTCCCTGACCAATGCAGCCATGTAGAAAGTGCAAAAATAAAGCTGAAAAAATTTTTAACAAAATTTAAATGTTAAATTCTTACCGTGCTTATGAGTCGTTAATTCCATCCTGTAACCGGAAATCGATGATTTCTTTGAAGAATGTATCTTGCAGGGTTGAAATGGGTGATGTTATTCGAAAGGAAATAGGTATTCCTAATTTTTTGATTCAATGTTTTAAAGTTTTGCACAGGACCCAAGAGTTTAATTCACCGTTGATGAAAAACAGCCTTCGCACAATAATTAATTATGTCTCTTTTTCTTTAAAAATTTAAAATTTATTCCTATTTGGCAAGACCTATAAGTTCTTAATAGCTCCAAACTTGTAGAAGCCACTCACTCACAAAAATGTCGACTTTGGGGCAGTCTGAGAAAGTCTGAGACTTTGAGTTCGTTTGAGTTATCCTTTTTTTCAGGCTCGATCACCATCATAGGAATATGATTACTGGCAGATGATCCAGG
>JAHZND010003771.1:0-11656 GCA_027744115.1 Acrocyrtus sp. NNG-2020 | reverse complement strand
GAGTGCGTCATACCATCATACGATTATTTTGTTGCTGTCAGTTGGTGTACGAAGAAATATGTGGGCTGAGCATTGTTGTGCCACTTTCCCATCCAACAATGCAACACACCCCACGCGTTTTCTTATGTGCATTCACGTATACTATTATTACTGCTATATATCATATCGCTATCATCTCAATGGCAGAAATAAGAGTACGACCACGACTCTGTTTTTATCGCATTCCCAACTGTGCATTTTTGTACCTCTGCCTGATGCATTTTGCATGAGCGGACTCATCATTATCAGCCACAGCGTCAATTTTATGTATAGTGTGGGGAGTGATTGCAATAGTAAAAATTGTGATAGGAGCCGTGCACTTGTTTGAAGTCTGAACGGCTGCTTTGTTCTAGGACTGGCTTTAGTTTTAGCTGAAATAAGAAAAAATTACCTTTTCGTTTGTCGTTTTTTAATACTACTCAGGGGATACATGCTATAGGCGTCCTGTGTAGATATTTTGCAAAGAAAAAAATTTGCAGGCTGAGCTCGTGTAGGTGGATACGAATAAGATATGAAGAGAAAGGAGTTTAGAAATCGAAAGATGGGAGGTGGATATGCGTTTTGATTCTGTAGAAGGAGAGATGGTGCCAACTGCCAAGAACACAAAACCTTGGCACTTTGTTACGAGCAGCCGGTGCTGTATCACTGTAAAAAAAGGACCTGTGAAGTTGCTCACTTCAAATTTTTCAAGTTTTTTCGTAGAACACATTTTAAGGACAAGGGCATATATATATTGTTATTGAAAGAAAAAACTTTTGAAATTGTTTTGAGTTTCTTTGTGGCATTGAGTGAAGTGCTTAATTGTTCGGGGTTTATTCTTACAGCTTAGAGCCCTTCAAGTTAGCTGCTGAGTAAGTTGAGTACAGCGCTCGTAAACGGAGCCATTTGACATTTTAGCTAATGTCAGCTAGTACGATGAAGAGTCGTTTCGCTGAGCCTTGACTTTGACATAAAAAGACTTTTTTCATTAGATTCCAGAAGAGAGACATGTGTGGAAAGCTTAATGTCTTTTGGTAAGCACTTTTCCCAGCTCTCTCATCGTCAGCTTTTCTCGTATTTCTGAAATTCGCAATTTTTTTGTTGTTAAATTCTAAAGTGCATTTCGTGGTCTCGCATGTATTCGCATGGAAATGGTGTAATAGCAATGAAAATTGCCATTCCATGTTGATGAGTTGGGAAACAGCAGTTTAATTGCAGTAATCTAATTCTTTCATAACCTTCCATGCCAAAAAATTCTAGTTAAGACCTGTTTTACCCTTTCACTCGTCATCAGCGTGATACTGCCCACGAGTAGTGGGAGCGGATGAGTAACAATTTTTATTTTTTTGAAAATTGGGATGAAATCATTTTTAACGCTCGTTCATTGGAGGCTGGGGTACCTCGTTTGTCCAGTTGGAAACTGACCGCTTCACTAGCTAAAAGTAGAGTAGGCAATATAGCATGCAGACAATAAGCCGCCGGTGGCAAATTGCAAATATTCTCATTCGCACGGGCGTTTTTAATATTCATGGAAAATGCTAAAAAATTTATCCTTGTGAATGTTGAATGCAAGGCGGACATTAAAAATGCATAAAAAGCATCTACTGAAGTTCTTAAGTGCTGCTTCCCTACCAAGTTTTCCTCTCCGTCAGCCGTCAGCCAGCACCAAAACGCCACCATAAAAGCCCCGGCGCAGCGTGTGGCATTGTACTTTTGCTGCAGTACAATTTGCAATTCAGTGCAATTTCCATAAGGAAAAACAGTTCAGTTTAATTCCAATTTTACTATTCGGATCCTCAAAATGAGCTAGTCGGATAAATGGCATGAGAGAAATTATGGCAAAACAAAGGATTGGAAGTAAACAGCTCTGGAAAAAATAATCATATTTACCTTCTCCACCTAATTACATATTCCATGAGTTCTCCAGAGAACTGTATACGTGCAATAGAGTAGGCACCTAAATAAATAATTTTTCCAGCTTATTTTTACAAAAGCGAAGATTGCACCCAAGCGAATTCACACAGAAATTAAATTTAAAAAAAAGCGGAAGTGAAGCAGAGCTCATATATCACCATCTCAGCTTTCAGTGCTAAATTGCAAATCATAAAATATCGCTGTCTTAACATTCTCTACTCATCATCTTTGATTGTATTCACAGCACAGAAGCTACCATATCATATCACGTTTTTAAAGTGGCTTTGGCTCTCCAAAAAAAACTCACATCACAAACTTGACATTTCCCATCCTGCTCAGGCTGTATTTGATATAGCACGACGTGGAAAAGCAGTCGAGTCTTCAACCCAAATAAACATCAGCCTTTTTTAACACGTACTAAATTACGTGTGTTTTCTCAACCTATCTACAAACCTTTTCATGTATCTGAATCATCTCGGAAAACACAATAAAAAAGGGAAGTAGGCAAAGAGCAAGGCTAAAGGGTGATCGGTGATTCCACTTTTTTACTGACAATTTTTTTTCCTCTCAAAATCTTTCAATACGTTATACATAGTACAGCTTTTAGCCCAGTTTTTCTGGATTTCTACAGAATCTGAAAAATGTATCTTGCCACAGTTGCTACTGCCACTTTTATACTGGATCAACAAAAAAACTTGCCAGGATTTTTCGTATTGTTCCATCACGTATCCCAACCCTGCTAATCTCAATCTCATCGGTGACTCACTCTTAAGCTTATTCCTATTTTACTAGGAGCTGAGAAAGGTTATACAGACGTGTATAATAGCTATAGCTATAGGTATTAACATGTTTTCTCGTAATAGAAGTAACATGACGCAATACATATCTATGAAAAAATGAGCTTGACTTGTACATTTTTTTTGGGAAGACTGGTGAAGAGATTCTCAAAGATAAAGGATACCAGGATCACTCCAAAAAGTAGAATAAAAGCGAGCGATTTTGTATTAGGATTAACCGGGTGGAAACGCAATATTGAACAAGACATGAGTTGAGAGCCACTTTAAAAAGAAAAAAACATGTGCATCCACATAATGAAAATAAAATGATAAGCTGAATGAAGCTGTGAGAGCTCAACATGTTAAAAAATAGTTTTCCTGGTTTTATGAGCACAACAGCACAAGGAATATTGTACGTAACGAGAGTAAACGATCAAAACTCAAAAAAACATTCTCATTTTTACACTCATTTCGTAACAGAAAATTTGTGTCAGTCATGAATATGCATATGCATGGGAAGACGAAAAAAATGGGTTTTCATATAGCGAAAATAAGATTGAGTTTGGATGAGTCAGTTTTCAGCTGAAAATATGACAGGCTCGTAATTTAACTTTTTTGAAGATGGGAGAAAAATCTTTGTTAACAGTTAGCGTGATAATAGTCGTGTGAATTGGTGTAGTTTCTGTGGGAGAGTGGAATGGACTAAAACTGGACTAAAGAGATAAAGTAGAGTGAGTTCATTTCCATTAGCGCCAGTTAATCGGAAAAATCTCCTTCCTTTTAGCAAGGTCGCATTAGCATATTATTATGGCCTATGTACAAAAGCTGAAGATATCTCAACAGAAAAATATTTATTTTTCATAAGTTAGTTAAGTGAAGATTGGAAATTTTAGGGAAGGGTAAGTGGTAAAATAAGCATAGCGCATGTGTGCTTTTTTAATAGAGGTTATTACGCACTAAACTCTGTTTTTTGTTTACTGATGATAAGCCATGCAGGAATCCATACCAAACCAACAACTTCCAAAAAAATTACATGTAAAACGTGTGGGGTTTAAAGTTTACTTGAGTTAAATCCTTGCTGTGTTAGTTCTCTTTGGTGTACGTTGAGTGTTGAGTAAGTAGCATTTTTGGCGAGTCTTACAAGACAAGTTACGAAAAGCATTAATAAGTGCAAAATTAGGTACACGAGCTGTGCTTTGACTTTGCTTTAGATATTTAGATGACTCATTATCATGCAATCTAGTTCATTAACTTTTAATGTCTTTGCTTTGATTGTAAAGTGTACATAATATCCTCCAAATCCTCCTCCCCATTCATCGATAATGATCGTATGATAAACCGATAAAAGAATGGAAATGGACTTTATGATCACATCACAATATCAGTTAATCAGTTTTGTCAGCAGAGCTCGTCGCAACTGTTTTTAGTTGGTGTTTTGGTGTTGTCCCTGTTTGGTGCGTTCTTGGAATTTACTCCTGTCGCTCGTTAATTATTCCCGAAAATATTACCGTGTTTTTTTTTGAAAAATAATATTTTGAAACTGTTAAACGTTTTATGCGTTGTGCGGTGAGTTGCGAAAAGGAGGAATAATTTATCACGGGAGGAGTAGAGCAGGCGACTGAACGGAGATTAGCCGTGAATAAGTAAACAAGGAAGGGAAAGAGTTTTTTTTCATTCCCTCCCGGTTCTCGCTCTCTTTCCTGTCCGATGTTGGCTTTGGCTACCCGCCAAAAAAATTCCTGTGGTAGGTACCTACGTGCTCGCAATTCCTCCAAAATGTGCAGCTGGCGCTTATAAAGCGACGACGGAATAATCTTTTCCGCTTTCATGGCTTTCTTCGGTATCTTTTTTTCTACGCCCAAAATCTGTGCTAATTGCGTGAAATGTATAATGGCCATAGTCATATAAATTATAGATATAGCGGAAGGGTGAAGTAATGAGCGGAAATGGCCAAGTTTTAATGGCATTAACACCAAGGTCCGATGTCGAAGCGGTTGCTTACCCGCGAAATCCTAGGAATGCACCCGTTTCTTGTCGCATCTTGATTGCATACGCAAAAAATTTGTGGAGGGTGAGGGTACTAGGGCAAAATATTTTGTTTTTTCTGCAATTTATGCAGGATCATATATTATGGCTGTCAATGTCAGGACAAGAAGGATGGGGATAGGGGGAGGGAGCTTCAGATTTGAGTTTTTATGTCAACATTTATTTGGTGGCTATTAGTACAGTTCTTCGAGTTTTGCAGTATTTCGTAAACTAAATTAGTAATTAGTGAATTTGAATTGTAATTAAATTTTATGACTGCTAATAGTGTTCATGCTGGGATTGTCAATTGTCATTATGTCGTCCTATTTATATGAAATCACAAATAGAATTGTTATAATGACTGAATGAGTCGTTTAATTAATTACTTAATTATTTTATTATTTGCAGTTGGATTTCCCGTTATTGAGCAAAGCGTAAAACTAACAACAAAAGAGCATCGGGCAGTTGGAAGGACCTGTGAATTAATCTGTGGATTATTACATAAAAAGTAAATCTAACTAAAATTATCAAATAAATTAATTATATTTGGTGATATCAAGCATATAGTCTAAAATTAATTATTTTTATTAAGGTTGGAATAGTGCTAAAGAAAAAAATCAGTGCCGTTTTATAGCCCTTGCCAACGACGCACTAAACTCGTGTGGATTATAATTGGAATTTTCGGATTCCTTTTATTGAAAGGATTTTTTAATGTTTCTTAACTTCTAGATTGACAATGGTAAGCTGAGTAGTTAACATTTTTCTGTATTTTTTTAAACTATGAGTGGTAGCATCAGTTTATGGTGATTTATTACACGATTCATTTTACGCATCTTGCCACAGACGTTAATCGAAGACAGGGAGGCTTTCGAGCCACGGCTTTTGGGGAAAGTACGAGTTCAAGAGCTTGAAAATTCAGGAAGATTTGAAGAGTCCGGATCGGACGATGAGTATTCGATAGCCAACGAAGGATACGGCGACATAGGAGAAAACAACAATAACCGGGACTTCTTCTCGCTGCCGACCCTCGGGCTAAACTATTTGAACAATTTGAACTTGAGTCTGAATCTAAATTTGAATTTGAGAAACTCCTCCCTCTGGAGAATTTACGAGAACAGCTCCTTCCCCAAAACCACATTTCTCTCGAGCTACCTCGGAAAGCATGAGGAAGGAGATTTAGACGACATCACAAGTGACTCCCGGGGTTACTCGACTGTTGCGAACTTTCTCAGACACGCCTTTCAGTCATACGAGGAGGACTATTCTGACGAGGCCATTCTCGAAAGAATTCGCTGGAAGGAGTTGCAGCTCCAAAGACAGCAGGAGACAGAGACTGGAGAAATTTTCAGGGAAAGTGAGTTTATTCCTGAACAAAGTTTTCATATAAACGAGGAAGATCGTGAACTCTTCGCTTCAGAATCAGTTTACGAGGAAGTTCGTGTCGAAAGTGCGGAGCCTGTAGAGGAGGAAGCAGTTTTACAAAAGAGGACGATCTTACCGGAAGTGGAAGTGAATGCAGAGACACCAGAAGACATGAGTAATGCTTCTCCTTCCCCACCAACCCTCAATCCTTTTTACTGTAGAAGGGAAATGTCGGTTTTCACTTACCTGAGGGTACACCACTGACTTTTGTTTTTTTATTTTTTATGAAATTTAAAATTTACTTAACAGCTAGTTAATAGCTATTTCGTGTTTCTAAATTTATACTTCTAGCTCGTCATCTTCTTCCCTTTGCTCCTAGTCAAAGTCTTAATGATGGTTTTCATCCTGATACTTGCCCTGTTGCTGAGTTTGGCTGGAATGGCCGGTGTCACCTTTGAGGAGTCCCAAACTATGCCCCTTTCCGCGTGGAGAAGGTCAGTGGGATATCTTAAATATTTTCCTTCCGTTGTATTTAAATTTGTCCCCAAGCCCCAAACAGTTGCTAATTAAATAATCTGGTTTGGTTTTCAGAGGGATCCGTTGGGTACTTGCAAACATAGTAATGAGAAGCTTTGTGTTAGCCTTTGGATTTTTGTGGAACATCAGGGAAACGGGCAAGCCTGCAAGTCCACAAGAAGCCCCGCTATTCGTTGTAGGCCCTCATTCAACCTTCTTCGATTCTTTCGTTGTTATACTGCTGGGAGCTCCAAGTGTGGTGGCAAAGTTATCCACAAAAGATGTTCCAATATTTGGAAGTAAGTCGATAAATTGATAATGGAAATGAAAAGCATTGAAATGTGTAAAATTAGATTAGGTAATAAAAATCAATTCGAAAATTAATTATACAGGACTAGTCACGTTCACGCAAGCCGCCTACGTAACGAGAGAAAGCAAAGGGGGTAGAAAGCAGACAATGGAGACGCTGATTGAAAGGGCCCGAGGAGTCTACAGAGGGAGCGGGACAATTTCGACACAGTCACTTGGACATTCGACGGACCCGCATGGTACCTCACTACTTGTCTCTCGTTGACACAGCTTTATACCCGAATTGACATCGAATACCTGCCGGTTTATGTGCCGAGCGATGCTGAGAAATTAGATGCCAAGTTGTATGCGGAAAATGTTAGGCGCGTAATGGCAGAGTAAGAGCACTTTACTATTCCATAAACTAGGCAACTTAAATTAAAAGTAATGAGAAGAGTAGTTACTTGAAACTAATAATTACTAATTTATATAATGTACAGTGCGCTTGACATACCAACAACGGACTTTTTGTATGAAGATGGAAACTTGCTGTGTGAAATGCGAGAGACTAAATTAATTCAAAAGTTGAAAAGTATTTATCGTGCCAAGAAAGCTCTGGGGTAAGAAAGAATAAACTTTCATGCAAAACGTCCAATTACAAATTACAATGCAATAGTCTCATTTTAATTTTGGTTACGTGAACTTTTTCTTAGTTTAAGTGGATCAGCAGTGGAAAGTGCGACCATTCTCAAGCACGCCCTTAAAAAAGTTGATTTTAATCGGGAGTTCCAACAGTTTCAGCGGGAATTTTTCCAGGTCACGTCCCCTGACATTACTGTACCAGAGGTGCAGACTGTTTTTAACAGTTTCAAAAAGGTAGGAAAATGAAACTGCTTATTACAGAAATTACATGCTCTCGGCCCACTTGAATGCATGTTAAAATGATATATTATGTAATTAATCAACTTTCCAGAATGAAGACGATGCTGCAATCGATATTCGGGCATATCTGATACTTTCTTGCATATTATTCGAGGACAAAACCGTAAAATTAAGCGATATCCCAAGGAGAATGTGCGAGGTACTTGAGTAAAAGATAATTTAAATAAATTTACCTAATTTTAAATAGAAAATTTTAATTGGGAGTCATTACGGCTTTACTAAATCATCGGCTGGACAATATTTAATTTTTTCAGTTATATTACCCCAACGCCATGGGCAATGTGTCTCAGGAGAATGTTAAGAAAATGATGATTATCGTTTTTGAGACGGCCTTCAGGGAACCCCTAAAGGGGGTGATCTCCACTGGGAAGCTTGCTGAAATTGGGGAGGATGGAGAAAAACGCCAACTGTTTAGTATTAGTACGTGACTATTTTATTTAAAAAATTGGCTCTCTTAAAGTACAGCTAAGTTGCAACTACAAATTTGAAATTGTTTGTTAAAAAAATTTTTTTTTTGTTCAGATGATGTAGGCAAGATGATGTCCCGTAACTTAGACTTTGCCAAACTATTTGCTGATGAGGTGGCCGACAGACTGCCGAAAACTTATCCAAGCAGAAATGAGAGGGACAAGTTGCCAAACATGTCACAGAAGAAATCAAATTAAAAAAAGTATTCCTATTTCTAAAAATACAATCTCTTCTTTCGTCTCAGAACAAATTTTACCAAAAAAATAAAAGCGAAAAGTGTATTTTGACAAACTAATTTACACAAATCATCCACATCCTTAACTGTAAAGACTCTAATTTTTTAATGTAAATATAAAAACCGTTTGCGAAAATGAATTAAAGCGTAAAAAAATACAAATGACAAAGTGATACACGAATCGTTACCTTTTCCGCAAAATAAGGACTTTAACTGTTAAATAAATAAAAAAACCTGTAGCTGTGTAGTTTTTACTACTACCTTTGTCAAATTTACAGTCGGAAAAAATTTTTGCTCCAGGCATAAGAATAATTTCTAAAATAGTCACTAGCATAAACAGATATTTTTAGCTTAACGTATAAACCTTTTCAGTATCTCTACAAGCATTTTACACTAGAATAGAGTAAAAATGTAAATTATGTATAAAAACAGTTTACAGTTTATGCAGCGTTTTCATCTCGTCTCGTCTTAGCATAGAAAAAAAATCCAGTTTTTGGACCGATAAATATAACTTACTCTAAACTATTTTTACTTTCTTCACTTTTCTCTGATCTTTGTTGATGAACAGAAACGATCCAAAGAAATAAAAAAAAGGTTTATATAGTGAAAAATAATGTGTTTCTATGTTTCCGAGGAATAATAAATATGAATATGAAAGAATACGGTTTAGATTAGGAAGCCAATTTATTAACTCATCTGATCGAGATGCGACCAGAGAGAAGTTCAAAGTCAGATTGTTTTCACAAGACCGCGTAAAGAATCAGAGCCAGAGTCAGGAATGATCATCATATCATTCCTTCCGCATAGCAAAATCGAATAAGTACTTAAATAGCTTAGCATTAGTCATTTCTAGTCTAGTTCACACACTCATTCATTTAGCATCAATGCCAAGGCCGCCAGCCTTGGCATCGATACTAACGTTTCCCTTGCTCATGCACGGATGCATGAGCAAGGGAATGACGCACCTGCTCTGCGTCACTATATTTGACTTTATACAGATGTTTGTTCACTCATTTTAATTAAAAACGCGTTTCATGGCATTCTGCTTATTCCACTTCACTTTTATTTTTGCATTCTTTTTTTAAGAACTGTCAGGTAACACTGACATTGAATTACGTAATTGCTGAGATTGACGGGATAAACGAGATAAATATTTTGAGCATTAATCTGCAGAGAAATTTTTCTTTTGACGTAGTTAATAAACTATGACCCTGACCCTACTAAAGAGCCCCACCAAGTCCAAGATAAGAAGGTCGGCACTTCCTCGACTGGAATAGGCTCAGCCTTTTCGGGAGGAAAGAGCTCACGTGGATCGAAGTAGTTTGTATAGGTCACGAAGAGCAAAAGTGGGATTGCTGTCAGGAAGGATCCAGCAATGGACTTTGTACTGTCGATAATCGACCGGGTCTCAGTGGTCATCTTTTTTGATAGGGAGTGCCAGTCTGCGAGTATGTCTTCCTGGAAAGGAAAAAAATATTTTTTTAGAGAAAAGGCTGTGGACTAACTACAATACAATTTAATTGCTAGTAGAAGGGAGAAAGGTAAAAGGAGAGCAGTACAAGTTGAGTGTTATCTCCAGAGGGGCCTTGAATGCTTGGCCAGTTAAGGTAAAATGTCTCAGCATCGACAGGCTTGTCCTCGTTTATCAAGGTGCCTGGAGTGCACGGCCGGTGACGAGTGATGTAGTTCGTTTCAGTGATGCGACCCACGATTGATAAGTTGCTGAAGTACTTGTCTGACTTCGGGAGAATATACGGGATCTTGTAGAACTCACTCGCGTCCAGTGGAAATATGTCTGTTCCGTGAGCCTACAGAGAAAACGTTTTCCGCATCTCAAAATAAAAATTTTAACGGAACTTTTAATAAAAGATGATTAGAAAACGATGAATATTTTTTTGGGAGGCGTACGCGCCAAAGCAAGTACAGCTTCTTCTTTTCGAGCTGTCGCTTATCATAAATGGGAGCGGCAAATACGCCAAAACATTCCTTCGAGATTTCATGGAACCTTCCAGCATTCTGAGCCAATATCAAGATTTCCATTGAGCCCTTCGGGGAAATGAAGCCGAAGCGAGGCTCAATTGTGAACTTTTTCTTGTCTGAAGATCGCACCAGATAAGTGACGTATCGGGAGGAGGAATTCTCCAGCTTTAGTTTGGCGTGAAAGGATTTAGAGTCATGTCCCTGGACAAACACTAATTGCTTGTCTACTTTCAGCAGACTCGAAATACTGTCCTCTAAAAATGATCAGATCAAAAATCATAACAGAATTTACGAAGAGAAAATTTGTTTAAAAAGTTGAAAATTAATTATATTTTTTCTCACTTTCCCCAACTGGAAATCTATTTTTTGCCTCCATTTTTGTAACTCTGAAATGAAAAATTCTTAATAGCACTTCGTACAAAGTTAAAGATTTTTTCTGGGGTTGTTCCAAAATTGTTCACTAGCCTTTAGTAATTTCTTTAATTAAATTGCAGGATTTTATCTTGATAAGCCACACAACCATAGAGATGCACAAATGTACTCACCTTGAAGTCCAGTAAAGTAATACTTCCACCAAATCCACGTCCCGGAGACATATTAATACGTCCCACTACTTTACACATGCCAATGATGCATAAGAAGGGGAAGAGAATTTAAAAAATGTTTTTGTTTATTGGAATTTTAAATATCCTAATAAATAATTACATTCAAAACGAAACTAGTTTTGCAATTATTTTTTTAAGCGCACTAATTTTTTGATGATCACTATCACTGCTCACTCTGACGAAGAGTATTAAAATTGGTAGAGAAATAATGGCTCCAACTGCTTCCAGCTCTGTTAAAAACGAATGGTCTTGGAAGCGTGCATAAAAGCTAAATACATGGAAATTTATTTCTTGCATTTTCACAGCCCATTGCATACAACTTTGATAATATTCTTGACAAAATAAAATAGACATAAAATTTTTTTCGGACCTTCTAAAAATACTTTTACTTGTAACTTAATTACTATCTTTCTAATTAATTACTAATTAGGTACGTTTATAAACATTTCTAAATATTTAACTAGTGCCTAGTGCTTATCCGTCTCTTTTCGTAATTCCTCTTAATTATGTACAGTGAATTGGTGAAG